>CAUYSK010126807.1:0-78037 GCA_963575035.1 Avahi laniger
AAAAATTAGCTGGGCATGGTGGCGCATGCCTGTAGTCCCAGCTACTCGGGAGGCTGAGGCAGAAGGATCACTTGAGCCCAGGAGTTTGAGGTTGCTGTGAGTTAGGATGACACCACGACACTCTAGCCCGGGCAAAAGAGTGGGACTCTGTCTCAAAAAAAAAAAAAAAAAAAAAAAGACAAAAAGCAGAAACAAAAACGAAAGAACAGAAATTCTAGACCATAATAAGAGAGAGCAGTGAGCAATAAACAAACACCTGGAAAGTGTCTTGTAATCAAATGCCTAGATCGGGGTCACTGTACAGAAAGCTTTGAGACCATGAAAGGTGCAGAAGTTAAACTTAAAACTTCTGCATTAACCCAGTTTTTTAAATGGGGACTAGAGTGGACACAGGTAAACCATGCTTCTGGCTCCTGGGAGATGGAAACACCGTATCTTCCAGATGAGAGATTTTATAAGTTTAGGTGCCAGAATCACTACGGATTAAATTAAATAAAATACGGGTTCACAAATAACTGCCCAAAGAAAAGGTCTAAACCACTACAAAATAAAATTAGCCAAAACAACAAATGTCATATGTAAAACTTCATTTTAAAATATTGGGATATCAGATACAAAATATAAAATAGCTATAAATACAATGTTTAAAGTAAAAAAATAATAATAAAAATTAGCATAAAATAAAAGTTTACAAAGCTGACCAGGTGTATCTGAAAACAAAATGAACCATATGAAAATTTTAAGAATGGAAAACACAATATTTAAAAATAAAAACTCCATGAACAGGTTAAAGAGCAGCTTAGACATAGATGAAGAAAGAATTCATGAACTAGAAGCTAGATCTAAAGAAATAATCCAGGATGTAGTCTGTATACCAAGAATATGGAAGTTTTGAAAGAGATTAAGAAACATGAAGAATAAAATGAGAAGAGCTAACTATGTCTAATTACTTTGAAGAAGAAAATAAAGAGAACTGAAGAAGGGAAATATTGAAAAGATAATTACTGATAATTTCTCAGAAATGATGAAAGAGACAAATTCACAGATATTCAAGGCAAACTGTACACCAAGAAGAATAAAGGAAAATAAATTCTCACATTGACAATACTACAGAACACCAAAGACAAATAGAAAATCTAAAAACAGCATGAAAGACTTAAAAATTTAATTAACAAAAAAGCAAGAGAGAAAGAAAAGAAGCATAAAAAATATAAGGCAAACAGCCTGTAACTAGATGGTAGAAACCAGTAGTGATTTAACAGTAATCACAATTTAAATGGATTAACCTCACCAGTTATATGACAGATATGATTAAGAAAAGAAAAATTCAACTACTAATATATACTAATTACAAAAGGTAAAGTATAAGAACATGGAAAATGCAAAAATAAAGATGTGAAAGATATTCCAGGCAAATGTTAACCAAAAGAAAGCTGTCATAGTGATATTATTATCAGACAAAAATATATCATAAAAATGAAGATCATTGCATGATAATAACATTTCTAATTTATCAGGAAGATCAAACAATCTTGAACCTATATGGCCTTAATAAAATGGACATAAAAATATATAAAGCCGAGTATATGGTAAATCTACTAAAAGCAATTCACTCATTTACCATATTGCGTGAACATGAAATACAGCTCTCTCAATTATTGAAAATTAGTGAAGTTAAAGAAAATTTAAGCAACACAATTAGCAAGTTTGATTTAATGAACATATGTAAAACCCTGTACCTGAAAATTAGAGAATATACATTCTTAAAGCATACATAGAAGATTTATAAAAATGGATTGCATACTAGGCCAAAAACATTCTTAACATATTTCAAATAATTGTTGTCATCCAACATGCTTTCTTACTATAATACAATCATATTAAAATCAATGACAAAGGATAGAAAATAGCTCCACATGTTTAGAAATTCAAAAACACTGGTAACTAATTTATAGGTCAACAAAAAAATAAAGTGGAGATTTTAAAATGTCTAAAAGCAAACGATAAACTATGACATATTCAGGTGCATAAAATAGCAGTATTTAAAGAAATATTTATAGTTTTAAATGTATATATTATAAAGGATGATGGGCTAAAATCTCAAGAGCTAATCATTTGATCTAAGGAGTTAGACAAAGTCCTGTGAAGTAAACTCAAAGAGAATAGAATGAAGTAGATAATAAATATAAGATCAGAATCAATGAAATAGCCAAGATTCAACAGAAAGGATCCTCAAAGCCAAAAGTTGGCTTTGAAAAGATGAATAAAGTAGACCAATATATGGTGAGGAAGGTGCGGGGGGGGAGGAAGATGGGAGGAAATAGGCAAAATTAGCAATATTAAGAATAAAAAAACATAATAGAGAAACAGAAGAAATGAATAATATAATAAAGTTATATAAACAATTTTATACTAACAGTTTTGGAAAGCTTGACAAAACAAATATATTTCTAGAAAAATATGACTGATCCCAAACGACTGGAGAGACAACAGGAAGACAAGCAATCCTATAGACATTCAGTTAGTAACTGAACATATTCCCACAAAGAAAATGCCAGGCAAGATGATTTTACAAGTGATTATATCCAAATTTTAAATGATATGTAATTCTATTATACCATTTTAGAAATATAATATTAAGTAGAAAAGGAAGTTACAGAATATTATATGCCGTATCGTACCATTTTTATAAAGTTCAAAACCAAGTCAAATTAAATAATTTTGAGAAATGGTGCTACATGACTATGGTGCTACATGACCACGTTTCTGCAGGGTTAGGGCTTTCAAGGTAAATACCGTTGGCATCTGGGTTAAAGGTTGATAGAGACCTCTGGAAAGATAAAAATCTTATCTCTCCCTTGAGGCCTTTGTTTACATTTCAAAGGGTTGTAAAACTTACTGATATTGCCCTCACTTTCCTAGAGGGAATTTGTTTACATTTACTTTAGATAACAGAGGTCTCTCTCCCTTTCTCTCAGAAGGGAGGAGGAGCAATTGGGCCAATCATCCTGTATAAGCTCTGAGATTCATAATTCTGGGGTCCCTCTCCTGTGGCACAGAACCCCTCGTATGTGTATTGTATATCTGGCTCTCACTGCATCACCCCATGGGTGTCTAGGGAATGGGGAACCAACTCAAGATGTTCTGTGAGTCATTAAAAATTTGTCTCTGATCCAGAAAGATCATGTTTGCAATCAGAATGAATAAATAAACAAATGAATAAATATATAAACAAAGAAAGCTTGAAAAACTTAAAAAATAGTACATTAATACATTTTTTAGATCTATACCTATTAGGTAAAACTATAAAAAGCTATAAATGCATTAAATCATCTTCATTTTCAGGAATTCAAGTACTTAATGTTTTACAAAAGGCATCCCCATTAGGATTTTGAATATATCTTATTATATAAAGTTGACTCTGGAAATGTAAATATTTTGTATAATTAAGACACAAAATTAAATGAAACAACCCCTAGAAATAAAAAATAAAAGTTACATTAATAGATAGTTGCTGGCATAACCACACAGTGGAAACTATTTCAAGTGACTTAAAATATAGTAATTTGACTTTACTTCTCCCTTGTGCAGATATACACAGGGGACACATTAGAAAAAGATTGTAAGATGTTTTCAGTAATCGTAATGCTAGTGGCAATGTTGCTATTATGATTCCAAGACTATTTTGTGTGGTATGAATAAAGTAGCTGAATAATTATGTGATATTCTACCATTTTCAGTGTCATCAAGAACAAAAACATTCTGTAGCGGAAAAAGGAAGATGCTTACATATGATAGAAGAAATTAAGAAAAAAAACCCTGGAGTTTTGCAATTGACTTGGAGTATCAGTATGAACTCATGATGGATTTTATATTTAAAAAAAATTATTTTCTTCCTGCGATCTGTTCATTGAAAAGGCCTAGAAACAATGTCCAGTCTAATAACAGCAACCACCTCTACAGCTCACACTGTGGTCTCTGCATACCATTTCCCTGTAAAAGGAACCAGGGATCCTCAGTAAAAAGGCTCATGCCAGGTCTGGGGGAGGAAATGGACAAAGTTCAACACGAAAATCTACTGTGATCATGTTAATGGGACTGAGGGGCTAACTTGAAGGCCTTCTACCAGCTGAAGTTTGGATATTTTAAGTATCAATACTAATGAGATCTGCAAGGGGCTGATGTACATTAAACATGTATCAGTGAGTTCTTAATGATGCAAAAAAAAGACAAATCAATTAATTGTTCACCATTGAAGGACACTAGTGAACTAAGAAAAAAAAAATTTTTTTTCAGATGGGGTCTGGTTATTTTGCCCAGACTACCTTGAACTCCTGAACTCAAGGGATCCTTCCACATCTGCCTCCCAAGTAGCTGGGACTACAGCCACACACCAACACATCTGGCATAAACTAAAATTTTATTTCAAAAAATTATAAAAAGATAAAAGCAATCAAGCATTAATTCTGTCTTTTATATAACAATGGTACCCTGAGCACCCAAGTTGCAAGATAAGTAGAAAAAGTTTTAATTGAGGTATTCAAATAACAAATAAACATGGAATGATGGGATTGGAATATTATCGGTTTTCAAGCTTAAATGAATAAATGAATGAATGGATCTGGGAATTGATGAACAATGGCTCTGTCTCGCACAGAGACAACCAGACGCTATGCGCCTCCTGATGGGGAAATGCAACCAGTTACACAGGAGTCTTACTTCCTCCCTGTACACATCCCGCCAAATCAAACCTGAATTTGACTAATCCTCCAGATCCAACTTCCATTTGCAGGAAATTCTGAGGGCAGAATCACCTAAGCAGTAGTTTTGCCATTAGAGCACAATAAACAAAATCCAGTGTGTTGAGAGCTGTCCAGGAGAAAGGGGTTGATTTAGTTAACAAATGTGAGGGCTGAAAAACAGAGAGCCTGTGTGCCTGCCTGGAGTGGAGTCCATAGATTAAAAACACCCGAGAGACATGCACAGTGACCAAACACAGTGTGCGGATCACCTTGGATCCTGATTCAAATAAACTGCTAAAAAAAAAAAAAAAAGCCTGTGGTACCTGTGAGATAACTGAAAGCTGAACATGGTGTATTAATATTCAATAAGCAATGGATGAGACAAATGTCAATACAGTACTAATAAGGAATTATTAAGCATGTGATAATGGTATTATAGTTACATTGAGAAGTGTTTCTGTCTCTGAGCTTCAAACTTTCACTGGTTATCCATACGAACCAGCATGAACATGAGCGGCATGAAGTCGAACCTGAGTACGACTTCACTGTTCTCAAGTCCGGACTGTCTGGCTAGGTGGCTCTACCCATCTCGGCTAGACTTGGCCGAACAACCCTGCTGTCAGCCTGAATTGCTTACATGGGCGTCGGTTGGCCGTTAACCCATCTAGGGTGGCCTTGGGTGGAACATCGAGCATGACCATGTCTCTTCTTCAGAGGGCCAACTCAGACTTGTTCTCATGGCGGAGTGGGAGCGAGCCCGGTCACATGGGCTGTTTTCAAGTGAGCCTCTCCGCGTGTTCCATTTACCAGTGACACGCAGGCCTGGGTGCGTCCCAGCAAGAGGGCACCAGGAAGTTCCCCTGCAGGGGGGCGGATACCGCCTGAGTGGGCACCAACTCTGCAACAGGCCACACGCTAGATTAGGGGAAGTGGGCAGCGTTCGAGATGCAGCAAGATTATCTGTGGATTCGTCATGGCTGAAGCTGGGCCATCACTATTATGGGATCCACTATGCTATTGTCCCCTCTCGTATGTGTTGGAAATTTTCCACAGTAGAAAGGTGCATTAAAAATAAGGCTCCAGCTCCTCCATTTAGAAAGCTCAAGTTGGTTTCCTTAGAATTTTTGGTGGAGACTCTATTTTGCAACGTTCTTTTCTTGTTCGAATGAGGCTGAACCAGGTCATAATGCCGTGATCCTTCTGCATGGGGAGCTGGACTGGGGATGTGGGGCGGGCGGGGCGGGAGAGAGAAAGGCCCCAGATTCTGGAACATTTTGGTATTGTTGCTTACTCTGGGGAGGTTCTGCCTTCAATTACTAAGTTTCAATGTAAGAATTCTTTCTACACGGACTCGCCTGTCTTTTCTTATGAATCTTTGACAGAAGAATTGGGACCTTTACATGTCACACACAATATGATTAGATTCGTTTGACATATGACAATTTCAGCCTGACTAGTTTGAGACTTTCCTTCTTTTTTTCTCTCTCTTTCATGTGCTTATTTTAAAAATATATATTACGCTTCTCCTAGGGCCGGGCGCTGTACTAGGGTCTGACGATAAAAGTGTGAACAGAAAAACAAATCTAATTGAGCCTATAAATTATTATTTCACGTGCAAATTCACAATGCATGCGAAGCTTCTGTGATGGCTCAGGTCCATCAGGACACTTTTACCTGACATTAACTGGAAATTTTGCCCCTTTTGACAACAGAAATTCAGTGCAAATTTTCTAAAACTAAGCAACTGCCTCCTATCAATCCAAGCCTTCCATTATTCCATACTTCCAAATCTTTACATTCCAAGTCATAAATCTAAAGTTTTTTTGAAAATAATTTTTAGAGACAAGTCTCTGCAAATTGCATATTTGGGCCATGGATGTTGAGCAATTCACATACAGTTAGGTAGTTTACACTCAAAAACCAAGCGAGGTGGGGCTGGTTACGTTCATTTTTCTGAGAGCACATGAAAATGATGAACCATGTTGCCTCATTAATGCAGCTTCCCTCCGAATTGGTTTTATATTATATTTGTCTTGCCCAGAACACCTTTCCTGTGGCATTTCCTTCTTTTTAGTATGGGGCTTTGGGTAAGTTGAGCTGTCGTGTAGAGAAGTGATGGTTTATGCCAGAGGTAACACCCTAGCGCTATATTCAGGTTTGCCCTCTTAATTCTCTGCCAAACTTGCTCAAGTCTGCAAAGGGTCTTCTAGACTTTGGGGAGCCTGAGGGAACAAAGTTTGGAACAGCTACCCCCAGTGTGACAGGATGAACAGAATGGGAAGACGTTCATTCATCTGGGAAATGTAGCTGGGCCCCTGCTAATTGCAAAAGGCATCACATTAGAATAAAAGCCCCCTTGTGAAAAAACAAAAGTGTGTTTTTGTTTACTTCCCACCATTATGTATCTGTAACTGTCCATAGCTGCTAGGAAGATCAATGGCACCTAAAATGCTTTTGCTTGACTGAAGAATCCTAGCCCATTGCAAACTCCAGGTAATGGGTAGTTTTTTGCAACTTTTGTTTTAAAGTGAATTTTATTTCTGGTGGTCTATGAAGAACTCAGCCTTTGTGATCGCCTTAGGAACAGACTCTCTTTTGTACGAGAGCTATTTCTGAGACGAGAGACAGTTCCAGGCTGGTGGCTGTGTGCCCTCCTGCTGGCTTCTTCCATAGTCTCCTTGCAGAGAAAAAACCCCACAGGAACCAATGCAGAAGGCTAGTGAGGGTGATGCTATACATATGCATTAAAGTGTAAGGGCAGCAGGTCTCCCCGCTGTTCACTAGATGAGTCAGCTCCAGACACCATGGGTGAGCTTGTTAACCCTTCACCTCTGCAGAAGGGAATTGGCAAGGGTGAAGTTGCTGGTGTCCTTTTGAATCTACAGCTATTTGCACTACCCGTAAAATGCTCATAATGGGCCCAGATGGTGACAAGGGTTTTGATCATGAGCATCTCTGAGCAGCATCATGTGCCACATTGCAAAACCAAGAAACAATGCTTTAGTTTCTCTAGTTCAGAGAATGGACTTTGGATGGTGGAGGTCTGGGTTTGAACCTGGGCTTTGCCACGTTCTGGTTAAGTGACTGTTATCAGGTCATTAACCTCAGAGTCTCAGCCTCCTCGTCTGCAGAAGGAGAAGAGCATCGTATCTCCCACCTCGCGGATGTTGTAAAGATTGAGTGCCATTTGCTAACATGCAGAGCATTGTGTTTTAACTTTAAAAAATATTGCCGATGAGGATAACGAGGATGATGAGGAAGATGAGGAGGAGGAGGATGGTTCTCCAAAGTCCTGTGACCTGGGGAAGCAGCCCAGCAGAGGGGAAGTAAGTGCTCCCAATCAGATGCCTCTTGCGTGTTCCTCAACTATTTGGGTCTTTGTCTGTTGAAGGTGTGCCCGCGTATCTGTGTCTCTTTATACACTGCCCTTTTAGGAGGTTGCAACTTCTAATGCGAGTTCAGCAGGCTGTTAACACAGCTGTCTGTGTCGCCTCTCCACCGTGCCTCTGCGTGCTATTTCCTCCACTGCTCTCTTTTGATATTCTTTTAAAATTTAATCTCCAATAACTTAACAGGGTCTCATCCTTGAGACTGAAACTCCATTTAGATATGTGGGTAAATGTGTTCTTTGTACCTGTTGAAAGCTGCTTTGCAGATAACTGCAGCTGTCTACCCAGGCTGTGGTCCCCACTAATGGAAAACCCTTTGGGTTTAGGGCCTGCAATCCACAGCCTGCTGGCTCAGTCTGGCCCACTGCCTCTCTTTTTTTTGTAAATAAAGTTTATCAGAACATGGGCAGGCCCATTTAATACCTTATCTGTGGCTGCCTCCTTCTGCAATAGTAGAGTTGAGTAGTTGTACTCAACCCCAAAGGCAACAATATTTACTATTTGAGCTTTTACAGATAAAGTTTACTAATCCTTGGTTTAGAAAGTAGCAGGGTGGAGATCCTCTATCACAGCCTAAGGACTTTGTGTTTCTGTAATTCAACATGTAATGTGGGAAAGGTCTTTCTTGGAATAAAAAAGATTTTTCATCAACTTTCAGCTCAAGTGGTGGAAATACTGTCCATTTTCCCCAGGTTGAAATGTTGAAGAATAAGTGTGATCAGCACAGTATTTTATTAGAAGATTCATATCAAAATTTTTAGAAGCTTTTGTGACACCCAAGTGGTTTGACTGAGTCTACTAAGTCATTAGGGTAAGTTAATAAAAGCTACTGTAAAAACTATGTCACTGGCTACCACGTTCAGCTGTTCCTGGAACCAAACGCTGCAGCTGTGTGCAAGTGACAGGACAGGAATAAAGAAGCAGAAACAGAGAGTTAGGTGCGTCATATGCGGAGAAAGGGAGATCAGTGAGCCCACGCGTAGAGCATGTAAGTTAAAAAAAAGAAGGACCAAAAAAGAACATGTTCAAACATAGAAACCTGTTGAAATATGGAAAGAAATCTCAAAATCTTTCCTATAATGGTTCTCTGGGGTCCCTTAGATGCTATAAAAATATTAGGGAGCAAAGGAGGGTGGAGAATGACGACACTGGGATTTTGAGGGGCAGGGCCAAGGGGAAGTGGAGGCGGGGATGGAAAGTGTGGCCAGGCAAGGAGGACGGAGGATGTGGCACGTGCAGAGAGAGCCCGGTCAACACTGTGGTCTAGTCCCCTTTGTTCCAAGAACGCTCTGGAAAGGAGGCAGAAGGCCTGGCCGAGAGCTGCACACCCCATTCTGAGCATCCGCGATGTGGGCAGTGAGGGGTAATCGCTCCTGAGAGATAAATTTGTACAAGTCTTGTGGATGGAAGAGTAGATGATGGAGAAGAAAGAGGAAGTTTTGTAAAGTAAGAGGACTCAGGGGTCAGTAGGAACCGAAGCTTTGCGATAACTAGAGCTGATGTGGGGCCTCAGTTTATCTGAGAGAGAGGGAGAGCGAGAGCGCGTGATGTAGCGTGGTGGGAAACTGCATTGCTGGAGAGGGGGGCGGAGTTCAGGTCCATTTGTCACTGCTAACGATCTACGTGAACGGGACGGTCACCTAATTTCCCACGGGCTCAGCTTTCTGTAAAATGTGGTGCTATGGGATGGGGCAGAGATGCGGCGAAGTCTAGCGATGCTTCTAGATTCAAAATGCTGTTGCTGCATTTCTGTATCATATCTGCATTTAAATGTCGGCAGCTCAAATCTATCACCTATCAACCAATCAGTCATCTATCTCCTCCATCATTATCTGTCATCTGTCCCATTTATCGACCACCTACCGTCTCTCTATAATCTATCTGGGAAAAGACTGCTATTGTTTGTTTTGCCTTAACAGGAATAAAATACATCCTTTTCTGTGACCTGAACATGCCCGTTACTTTTCAGAGTTTGAGTCAGCCTACAGCTTGGGGCTGGGAAAGTCCTGGTTTATGGCTTCTCTTTTGACTTCATTGTAGAGATCCAACACAATAAGTAGGAAAAAAACCATTCTAGCAAGCCGCAAATAAAAATCAACAAAACATTGAGCACGTTAAGAAAAGCGTTCATACTTGGAAAGCCACAGAATTCGTGTGTTTTGGTAAAGCGGCGGCTGGAAGCGATGGGAAGGTAGAGACGAGACAGAAAAAGACAGGCCGTCCTTCCTTAGTGCGAGCACCGACCCTGCGCCAGCTCCTCTCAGCCTCGTGACAACTGCAGAGCCAGGTGCTGCTACCTGCCCCGGTTAAGAGGAGCGTCCGTCTCGGGGACGTTAATCGTCTTGCCTGAGGAAGGGACGCAGGCGAGACTGGACCCGGCGGCAGCCCCCACAGCGCCGGCCCTGACTGCTGCGCACCCGCCTCCCTCGTGTCGCCACGGAGCACACGTGGATGGAATCCTCCCTGCAGCCTCACACTGGTGCGGGGACCGGTGGGCAAGCGTGACGGGCACGGACTTGGCAGTCCCTCAGCCCGACACTCACGTTCCTGCTCTGTCACCACCAGAAGGGGGAACTCGGACAAATTACTCAATTTTATTTTCCCACTTGTTGAATGCAGACATAAATACGCATCTTAGAGAATTATCGTGAGGACAGAAGAAGTTACACTTATCAATCGTCGGGAACGTAATGAGTTCCCAGGTAATAGTATTTATCTCCTGTTCTGCTGCCTGTCATCTGGAGGACGCTCAGTTTCGTGTTAGGGAACAAGGTGGGAATAAATGAACGCTGGGCTGCTGGTATCAGCGTTTTCAGGTTACTGGGAAAGAGAAGAGAACAGAAAAAACCCACGCATAATGACACATTGCATTTATCTGTGCCTATGCTTTATTTATCTTGGAACCTAAGGTCCTAAGCTGAGTTGATTTCAGCAAGAATGCTTTTACTCAGATCATTCGTAAGTTTAATAAATAGTTTTAAGTACCTTCAGAATGTCTTATCATTTCTGTTGCATATGTGGATATTTTTGTTTTGGCTTTAAGTATATTCATGCATTTTCGAGACTCTTTTAAACACCTTGAATTTTTTTTTTAACTGAAAAAGGTATTTGACATCTTAGCATCTTATTTGCATTGGTTTAATCTTTAAGAGGTTAGAGATTGAGTAGGTAATAGTCTAAGAATAATGTCTTTTAAGAGTCTGAAAAGTACCCACATGCATGAAAAGAAAAAATGTATATTACTGTATGGTTCTCATCAAATTACATTTGAGTCAAATAATATTTCCAACTTAGAGAGGTTCCTGGAAGAGCCCATTTTGCTTACCCTGCATCCTTTTCAGATGAGATGACTTTTCATTATTAACTATTGGATAAATTGCATAAACTTCCCTCAGTGAAGGTCACCCTTAATTATCAGGCTCACCTAATCAAGAATCTCTCTCTCCCTTCATGTCGAAATAGCTGATTGTCCAAAAACACCTGCATAACACCCCGCATTGCTCTTCCCGCCCGAGGCAATCAATCACCGTGTTTCTTTGTTTTTAAACAGGAATATTTGTAACTTCTAGCAATTCAACCACTGCGGGAATACCAAGGTAAGAGAATGTTTGATACTTGAAAAGCCCTTCTCGATCTTTAAATAAACAGTGTTTTGTAAAAGCATGTATTGTCCTGATTAATTTTAAACTTTCTACTTAAACGAGAAATTGATTTTGCATAGTCTGTTTGGACACTGAGTTTATCTCCCTGCTCTCAGAGCTGTACAGGAGGAAGCTCTCTTGTGTGTAGTCTCACCATATCACAGAAAGAAAGATCTTCTAAAAAAAACACATAGGGGAGTTACGCCAAGGGCCTGTTGGGCTTCTGGTAAGGACAGCTGCAAATTCTGGGCCAGGTCTCAGATTCGCGGCTGGCCCTGGGCGGGCAGCTGGCCCCTGCCTCAGTACCCAACAACAGACAGACTCCAGCAACACTGGTCCCTGGCTCTGAAAAATCCGGGCCAGACAGGACACATGCTTTAGGGAACAACTGCTTTGAAAGAATAGACTGTTTGGAACTCCCAGCTGTGAGAGCCATTTGTGAGAAAGACTCCACGCTAGGGCGAGGGTCAGAAGCAGCTGTTGCCCGGGGCTTAGATTTCCAACCAGAGTAAATTGCTGGCTCCAGGACAGAATTTTGATCATATGTGGATTTGTTAGAATTCAGCTGTTGACTTCCGTGGGGTATGACTCTGGACACCCACCCAAAGGTCTCTTGTCCTTTCAGACTTTACCAGCTAAAAGCAGACCCCTTCCAATGTCATTTATTCCCATCTGAGGCGCCAGAAGACAGCTTTCATGATGTTTCTTTTTAAATAAATCCACAGCGTGGATTCTTCCAGGCTCCTGCTTCTAGTCAGGCAACATCCATGGCGCCTGGTCCAGTAGGGTCTGATGGTGTGTTTATTAAATGGACGAGTAATTACGGGAGGTAGGTGACTATTTCTGGAAGGGCCTATGGAGGATGGAAAGGGGACGTCCCCCAGTCGAATGATGGCGTAGAGAAGGCGCTGCTTCCTCTCCCGTGAGACCTCGCGGAGAGGTCCTAAAGACACAAGGAAAACACACCCACACCCACACCCCAGCTGTGGGGAAACTGAGACACGAGTACACGCAACCGCAGGTGTACAGATGTGCCTCGAGGGCCACACGCGCCGTCAGGACGTGCGGGGACGCGCTCAGTGCGGACTGCGGTCTCCGGGCGAGAGGGCCCCAGCCGGGCAAACCCGCACTGTCGTCTCGGGGAAAAGGCAGCTGCTCCCCGGCCTTTTGCATCAAGGAAAACCAAGGAAGATGCGGGTGAGTGAGCGACGGCAGAGGCTGCATTTCCAGGAAGGGGTTCGCTGTAGGTCTCGGGGTGCGGGGGTGTCCAGCGAGCCTGCGGGGCGGGGGGACGCTGCCTCGGGACCCTCCTACGAGCTGGTCCGGCAGAGGTGTTGCGAGAAGAAAATGGCAGGTGCAAATAAAACGTCACGAGGCAGATTAAAACTGTGACCGAAAGATGCAAATGGACTGAAGAGCAAAGACGTGAGGAATGGGATAATTAACCTCCAAACACCTGGGAGGGCAGGCGAGGCCCGGCCACGGAAGGGGACGAGCGGGCTGGAGAGCGCGGGGAGAACCGGAGCCCGCTGGGCGGGAGGCAGCGAGGCCCGAGGCCCGAGGCAGAGGCAGACACCCAGCAGGCGGGGACACGATCCGGAAAGTCAGCAAAACGGCACGGAAATGAACAACTCGAAAAATCAGACTCAGGACAGCACAGTTGGAAGATAGGTGATACTCAACATATGAATGATTTGTGTTCCCGAGGAAGTGAACCAAAAAAATAGAACAGAAAAACAGTGTGAAGATGTAATTCAGAAAGATATTCCGTAAGCAAAAACCTCCCGAAGTCTCCAGATTAAAAGGGCAAATGGAATTCCAGAAGAAATTGATGCTTGTTGATATGCTAGATATATCCTAGTAGGGTTGCTGGACTTAGAACAAGGCCTAATTCTCTGGAAACCTAAGCAGGAATATCTGAGAATAAAAACATTCACAGTGGTCTTGGGTTCCTTCACGGCGGCACTCAGTGCCACAGAGGGAAGAGTGGGTTTGAGAGACTTAGCTAAAATGAAGAAAATCAGAAATGTTTAAAATAAAAGAATAAGTAAATTCGTAGCAAATATAAACAAAAATACACCCAAAAGTCATAATTTTATATCAGACTTTGGAGGAAAAAGCAGAAAACAAGACAAATATGGGCACTTAAACTAGCAAAGAATGCAATCAACAACAGACTGTGTACCAAATATTCAATATTAAAAATAAAAACAGGTAAATATACATATAAACAGAATTATGATGATCCTTAAATAAACAAATTAATGGGTGAAGAGAAACTTTGATTCCTTCTCTCAATTCATTACTAACCCAGCAGACAAAATCCCCCATATTTAGTAAGGCATATCTAATTAAGATAAATCAATACTGTACCCTTAAAACAGAATGTGTATCTTCTTTTCAAGTATCACTAAAATAGTCACAAAAATTCACCAGAGAAAATTACACTAATTTCCAAAAAGCAGAAATAGGATGCAATATTCTTTGATCATAGTGAAACTAGAAATTAAAAACAAAAAATCCTTACTGCTCACGAATGAAGAATGAGATGGTAACAAAAATAGTAATGTTAATAACAAAATATATCTCTTGTAAGCTACTATTGAGTGTAAGAGAAAATAAAACTGAAACTGGAGGTTATCTGAAAAATAAGGATAATAAATAAATCCTTCAGGGAAACTATTGAGCAAAAAATTGCAGACTTGAGTAATATTCATAGTTTTAAGTCCATGTATTAATATCAAAGGGAGATGAGAGGAAGTGAATGATGAATCCCACTAAAGAAGTAGGAAAATAATAATAAAGAAAGGAGGAGACAGGAGTTAAGAAAGATAAGAACAGATATTATGGCATTGAAAAACAAAAACTGATAGATGAAATAAATAAATTTAAAAACTAGATCTTGATATTAATCAGTTAAGACAAACAGTAAAACAGTAAAACTGCATAATAGTTAATAACTACAGGTAAGAAGAAATTAAAGAATAATGATAAATCGCTCTTTTTATTTTTGCATAAATAATTTGAGAGCCTCAAATAGACAATTTGCCAAAACCACTTCCCCAAAGAAAAGGAAACTTTTAATGAGATCAGTTACTGTAGGTGAAATAAGAAAGCTGTCAAGAGTTACCAGCCTCAGGCCTGGATTATTTCATGGGGAAATTCTCCCAAACGCTTAAGGAAGATATGATTACAACGTTATTAAATATTCTAGAACAAACATTATTAAATATTCTAGAGCACATAAAGGGGACAGGGGCACAGTTTCTAAATTCTTTTTATGAATTTAGCATTATTTTGCCAACCTTGACCAAAATAGAACACCAGAGAAAAACTATAGATGTAATAATCTCATATAAAATATTAGCAACAAAATCCAGTAGCAATCTAAAAAAACAAAATTAAATAACATTGAATTTATTTCAGGAATTGTCGGGTAGTTTACCTAGATAGGAAAAATAATTAGGAAAACTAATTAGAGAAACTAATATAATTTATGATATTAAGAGATTAAAAGAGAAAAATGGCAAGATCATTTCCAAAGGTGCCAAAAAGGCATTTGCTAATATTCAATGTACATTCTTAATTATAGGAGGAATAAAAGGGTAAATATATATCTCATCTCATACATTTTATTCCAGAAGATAGCAGTATGCTTGTCAGGGAAATACCAGATACACTTCTATTAAACTGAGGGACAATAAAAAGTATATCGACCTATCGTCACTGTTTTTTAGCTTTGTTTCAAAGATGTTAGCCAAAATTATATGACAAGAGGGAGCCGAGACATGTAAAAATTAGAAAAGAGACGTAAAATTATCTTTATTTGCAGATGATATAATTGTTAACTAAACATCCTCGAGGACCAGCAAAAAGACTGTAGGTAAGGTGCTGGGTCCGGGGACCAGCAGTGTCTGTGTTTATAAACAAAACCAGCTGGAGATACAGTGGAAGAAGAGACCTCACTTACAGTAGTAAACAAAAAGATTACACGTATAGATACAGTTTTTAAAAGAGCTGCACATGATCTATGTGAAGAATACTTTGTACTAAATGACACAAAATCAGTTTTGTACAAATGAAAGTTTACTCTGTTTTAGATAGGAAGACTTGATCTCATAAAGTTTTAGTTCTCTCTAGGTCGAGCTAGGTCGAGCTCATTAACTTAATGAGACGTTAATAAAATTACTGATGGGTATTTTTTTTTGGAGTCAGATAAGCTGATTTGAAAGATTTTATGAAAAAATAAACACACAAATGTTAGCCAGGACATTTTGAAATCAAAAAATAAAGAGGAGGCATATTCTCTAAATTTAAAATAATCTGATCTATAATATAGAGAGATAAATGGAAAAAAAATCGCCCCCAATACTGTAGGTACTTTATACCTTATAAAGGTAGGATTTCAAATTGGAGGGAAAATGTTGCTATTCAATAAAATCAGGGGAAATGTTGGAATAATTATTGTCTAACATCTGGAAAAAATTAAAGTTAAATTTTCCGTTTTACAGTCAAGTAAGTTCCTGATGAAAAAATTTAATGGACAATAATAAAATTATAAAAAAATATTGGAATAAGATACAGGATAATCTTTAAAAAATATTCTTGGCATAGAAAATTCTATAAATTTGACCACAAATCCATAAGCTATATTTGAAAAAAAAGGGCTGATAAATTTGGTTACATAAAACTAAAAAAAATTGTGCATGACAAAGGTATACAAGTGAACTCCAAAGAAAAATGAAAAAAATGAAGAAATATTGCAACTAATTTTAAAAATAGCTCAATTTCTGTAATATATAAAGAGCTCCTACAAATCTATAAGAAAGTTGTCAACAACTCATGGGAAAATGGGCCAAAGATATGATCTGTGACAATGAAAAAATATCAAGTGGCTCTTAAGCACAGGAAAAGATATTCAACCTCACTCATAATAAGACATATGCAAATTAAATCTATGATGAGGTAATGCTTTTCACCTACAAATTGGCAATGACCAAAAAGTTTGGTGTCATGAGGATTTTGCACCAATGGAGGGACAGGCCCTACAACCTTTACAGGGAACAAGTAGGCAACATTTTATCAAAATTAAAAATATTCATACCCTTCTAGGAACTCAGAGTTCAGCAATTTTAACTTCTAGGAATTTATCCTACATGCATTCTCATACTTATGCAAAGCAGCAACACATGCACAAGGATATTTATTGCTGTCCTTTTTTATGATAGCAAAAGAGTGTCATTAGTCTAGAAGTCCATCAATAGGAAAATAGGAAACTGGTTAAATAAATTATGATACAGCCACATAAGAGAAAATTAAGCATCTGCTGAAAAGAATAAAGCAGCTCTGTATGAACTGATGGGGAATGATCTCCAAGAAATATTATATGAAAAAGGCAACAAAAAGCAGTATGATTACTATGTTACCATCTGTGTAAGAAAATATTTATTTTTTGAGAAAGAGAGAGAAAGGGGGAGACAGATGGGAGAGAGATAGAGAAGGAGGGGGTGGAAGATGGAGGAGATTGACTATCTCTTTGAAATGACTCATAAGAAACAGAAAGAAACCCTGGGGTCTGGGTGGCGAAGATTTAGTTTTCATTGACTTTCATCTTGTACCTGTAGAATTTTGAAGTATGTGCACGTTTTACTCACTGACTATAATTACAAAATAAAGGTCTAGAAACAGCTATTTCATAGTATCTCTTGATGATCATTCCCGGAATTAAGAAGGCCTTCAGGCTTTGTTGTATTTTAAAACATGCTACAATTATGGCCAATATCCTTATGTTTGACCATCTCTATCCAGACAGAGTGACAGCAGCCTCTGAAGGAAGCACATCTGAACATGTTATTTCTTTGCTTTAAAAGCCTTTCAGTTTCCCCCTAACATAGAAGAGTGTTCTAACAGCCTAGCCTGGAATTCCAGGACTTCCCCACTGTACCCTCTGCTTAAGTCTCCAATGTCATCTCCCAGCGCTCCCTGCTCCTTCGTGCTCCAACTTCTAGCTGCGGTGACGGGCTCTGGTCTCCACACTTGCTTCCAGGTTCTGCCTGGTCCATGGCTTGCACAGTCCTGTCTCTTTGCTCAGGAACTCTTGTCCTCTTTTCTTTATGTAGCTATTGTCAAGACTGACCTTGAAAACCCAGCTGGGGCACTGCCATCCCTGGGACCTGTGCTGTGTCGACCTCAGTGCTCTGCACATCGTCATGCTACTTGTCTGGCCCCTTCCTAGATCAGGAACCCCGTGAGGACAGAAACCACGCCACTTCATCTTTGTGTCTGCAGGCCCTCGCACGGAACAGGCATCTGTTCTAAAATGAAACGTGGCCCTGATGATGTAGTGGGAGCATTTAATTATCCCTGAAGGGTATGGGTGAGCTTTGATAGAAGAAGGGCCACTCTACCTAAAAGTCCATTTTTGGTGGCTGTGAAGCCAGCATTGCAATTCCTCTGGCTCCTGGGTCCCTCGTTTTTCCTTCTCTAGGCTGGTGTGGACTGAAAAAATAGCAGTTCCATTGTAGTAACCCTGAGTATGGGTCTGGAGTTTCACTGTGGAAGTGAAGCTTGACTTCAGTTTCTCCTGCCCACTCCACGACACCCATCCACTCTTGTCCCCTCGCTGAGCTCACACTTCCTGGCTCAGGACCTCAAAATGAGCATCCCTCCTGCCCTCACCTGCCACCCATAAGTTTGTCACCATGGCTCTTCCTGAATTTCCAGACCACCCACACCATCCTCTCCAATTCTCTTTGCTTCGTTGATGACGGGTGTGACATCCCTGAGTCCCTACGCTCTTCTTCTCTGCAGTCACCCAACCATTCCCCAAGTCCAGTTTCCTCCCTCCCAGTTTGCTCTTCAATTTGCCCAGCCCCACTGCTAAGATCGTAGTGCTGCGTGTGCGGCAATTACCCGCTGTGCCCCGCCTCTCTCTCCTCCCAGCTGTTCTCCACGTAGCATCTGGATTCGTCTTCCTGAAAGGCGACTCACCACGTCACTCTCCTGCTTCCAAGCCTCCAAGCGCTTGTGCAGGAGAAATGTCAAGCTCGTTAGTATGACTTAGATTGTCCTGTGTGATCTGGCAGTTTCTCACCTCCGCGGACTCTCACTTGTCTCCACCATTTCAACATCAGTTCCTTGAACTTTCTAGCTGTTCTTCCACCAGTCCTGGGGGCGCCAACCTGTCCTCTGACCCAGCCTCTGTGTCATTCCCACCGAAAGCCTTGTTTAATCGCACAAACACGAGTTCAGTTCCCCTTCTGGTTCGTCCGTTTGCATCCTCTGCTGCTGCCATCGCTGTGCTTATCTTCCTTTATTATAATCGTGTTTAAAGACAGTGTGTTCAGCGAGGGCAGGAAGATGTGTGTTTGGCTCTGATCGTATTCCTAGTTGCCAGCAGAGTCTGGACTGCGGGAGGGGGTCCGCTGACCTTTGTAGAATCGATCAGTAAATGAAAGTGCAAAATGTCCCCAGCTGACCCAGGGAAATGGTAATGTTGACACCCTTGAGGCTCACGGCGGTGGAGGCAGCAACAGGAAGAATCAGGAAGGGAGGGGATTTTGGCTGGGGCAGGGAGGCTCTTTCTCTTGTCCTGCCGGTTATCTGCTCAGGGCTGCCTGTGTCTCAGCTGACTTCCTCTACGTTTTATATACTATATGTGACATTGTAGATATGACATTATATTATTATGTTAAGTTGTAATATATAACTTATCATAATTTATACTTGCATTGTAATACTCTGATAGCATTAAAGGAAGTTTTAAGGAAAACCACATTTTATCCTTATATCTACTGTTTTCATCATTGCATTTTTTTAAGATTTTAATGCTATAAATACAAGAAAAACTGATATTTTATGACAAATATCCAACGTTGATAGACAGATATGGATGCATACATTTATCATCATTGCATTTTCTTTGTGTTGTTTGTTCATATTCACACTTGCTCTCACATAGCCACACTCATATTCTCGTTTGCTTCCTAACTGTAACACTTTTCCCTACGTTGTATATTTTTGAAGACTGTGAACAAGTTAGACCTTAGCTTCCTCTGTTCCAACTTAAAGAAGCTTAAATCCTCTAACATTTTCTCAGGGGTCTAGTTCCCAATAGCTTCGTCATCGTAGCTGCTCATCGTGGATCCTCTCCAGACCCAGCACCTTCCTCAAAACGCAGAGACCACGGCTACACCCCAGTGCGTGCTCGTCCCTTGTTTTCCGTCTTGGCAGAATAATCTGTCTTGTTCAGCTGTCATCTCATTGAAGGGCGCACCCTATTTTAAGAAAATGGGGTATTTGAAAATGCAAATTTACAATACAGATTAACTGGAGAGCAATTATTATTCACAAAGCGTTCTTTGTTTTTAAAAGGATTTACTATAATATGTCTTTAAATAGCAAAATTTCTGGTACATGTAAAACAGGTTTGATTGAGAACAGTGTAATTTATTAATACATATGAGTTTTGGGAGCAAAGCCCCTGTGTGGAAGGAGATGCACCTACCCTGTCAGCAGCAAACATTCATGCCTTTCTGTCAGTGCCCCAGTTCCCTGCATTTCTGATCTCTGAGTTGGGCCTTTAAATCTAATTTGCAGGCCTTGGTTGTCCTTAGTTCAGACCAACCATGGGACAAATTTTAGTACCTGATGCACGGCTTGGCTGGTTTTATGTTATTGCTCATTAGATCCAAAAATAATTGCATCTTGAAATTTTCATTTAGCATCAGGAGAAGTTAACAGACTCTTTTAGTCTCTCATATGGCTATTTAATGAACTGAACTATAAAGGCCTATTGTTTGGTTATAGTTTATTGGCTAATAATATGCCTTCTATTTGTTCAGTAAGCAAAATTATTATTTATTATAAATCTTCACCTCTTTTCACCCTTCTTTTAATTCCAATGCTTAGATAACAATCGACATTTCACATGAAAAAATTACTACTGCTTTGATTAATAAATCTTATAATACTATTTTATAAAAGAACTTAGCAACTAGAATTTCTGAAGATTCCAGCAAACTTGCATCATGGTGAAAGACTTGTAGGCTACGGATGTCTTTTTTTGTGTGTGAATTTTATGCAAAAGAAAGTAAAAAAACAACTCGCAGACTGAGAAAATATTTGTAAGTCAAATCTTACAAGGATCTAGTATTCAGAGCATATAAGGAATCCTCATAGCTCAACTATGAAAAGACAAATAACCCAATTAAAAGGTGGGCAAAAGATTTCAATAGATATTTCTCCAAAGATGACATACAAATGCCCAACAAGACCAACTTGTACACAAATATTTACAGCAGCCATTAGGGAAATGAAAATCAAAACCACAATGAGATACCACTTCACATCTACTTGGTGGAAATAATAATAGCAAGAATAATAATAATCAGACAATAACAGGTGTTAGCAAGGATGCGGAGAAATTGGAACTCTCATACATTTCTGTAGGAAGGTGAAATGGATCAGCCATTATGAGAAAGTTTGGCAGTTTCTTAAAAAGTGAAACATAGAATTAACCTATGACTCAACAATTTCAGCCCTAGATATATCCAAAAGATTTGAAAACACGTTCACACATAAAGTTGAACACAAATGTTTACAGCAGCATTATTCATAATAGCAAAAAAGTGGAAACAACCCAAATACCCATCAGTGGATGAGTGGATAATCAAAATGTGATGTATCCTCACAATGGAATATTATTCGCCCATAGAAAGGAATGAAATTGTGGAACATGCTACAACACGGAAGAACCTTGAAGACATTAAGCTGCGTGAACAAAGCCAGAAACAAATGACCACACATTTTATGATTTCATCTACAGTCATATGCCACATACCAACATTTCAGTCAATGACAGATGGCATATATTAGGTGGTTCTCTAAGATTGTAATACCATACTTTTACTGTACCTTTACTATATCTAGATATTAAATATTTACCGTGGTGTTACAATTACCATGATATTCAGTGCAGTAACATGGGTACAGCTTTGCAGGCTAGGAATCCTAGGCTGTACCATATAGCCTAGGTGTGTGTAGGTGATACCGTCTAGGTTTGTGATGTTCCAACAACAAAATCTCTCAGAATGTGTCCTTGTCGTCCAGCAATGCATGGCCATATGTGATACACCCAGAATATACAAACCCTAGAGATGAAAAGTAGATTAACGGTTGCCAGGGTGTGGGTGGAAAGGGGCATGGGAATTGGCTGCAAATAGGTGGGGGGTTTCTTTCTGGAGTAATGAAAGTGTTGTGGAGTTAGCCAGTAGTGATGGACACACAGCACAGTGAATATGCTAAAAACTACTGAATTGTACACTTTAAAATGATGAGTTTTATGTTATGTGAATTATAGCTCAGTTTTTAAAAAAGCTCAGGTTAATAAGCCACAAATAGAATAGTCATTCCCTCCTCCCACGTAGAACAAAACCCAAATGTTAATTTTGTCTTTGGTGCCTACTAAGAATGCATATTTTATAGTCGTATATTATGTTTGCTTTCTGTCATGTTTCTTTATATCAGCATAGTAAATATTTGTTTTCTTTCTCCTGGGAAAATCAACAAAATACTTAGTCTGTTATGCCCCGAGGATTTACTAAGGCATCACATACTTTTTCTCCATCGTAACCTCAAGGACCCTAAAATTCCCTGTGATTCTGTTGTTATTCAATATGTAGGTGACCTTTCGTTGTGTTCGAAAGATGGGGTAAGCTTTAGGACGGATTCCATCTCTACTGTTTTAGCTCAGAAAGAGCAGGAGGTTTCCAAAGAGAAGTGACAATTTTGTCACAATAAACTTCATTATCTAGGACATGCTTTATCCCAACCAGATAAATCTCTTGCTTATCACAGGCTACAGAACCTTCACAATTTTTCCAGGCTCCTAACTAAGAGACAATTAAGAAGTTTCTTGGTCTCACTTGTTACTACAGAGTGGATTTCTAACTTTTCTGAAGTTGTCACACCACTGTATGACTTAACCAAGTCCTTGGTAACCAACCTCCCTCCCAGAAGTCTAAACAGTAGCAGGCTTTCCGTGAGTTAGAAGTGGCACTCTAACAACCTCCCACTGGCTCACCTAACCCTCTGCACATATGTGTACATAAGTGACAAGCCCTTTGTCCGCTGACCCAGCTTCATGAAACCATCAATGACCAAGAACTTTCTACACTGTTTCTTGACTCGTGGTAAAAACCTGCCCACGCAGTCTATAAGCAATAGTTGCAGTAGCTAGACCAGTGGAGGCTTTGTAGACTTGACTTTGGTGTCTCCTTTAAGTTTTTTGGTTCATCATGTTGTACAATCTTTATTGCTTGCTGAAAATTTGCAAAGTTTCTCGGTAAATTAGGCTGAAGTCCCATGGCAGCTTGTTACTTTACCTCTCATGTATTTGCCTTCATTAGTCCTTTAAATCCTACTGCTCTTCTTCTGTTACCTTAAAGGAGGGGAAACCCTAACTTCTGCTTGTGAACTATTTATATTCCTAATAAATTTATTAGAAGCTTCTTTAGAAAATGGAGATTGATTGTCGGTGGTTTGTACATTAAGACTGAAACAGGAAAATATCAGACGAGTTAAGCTGAAACAAATCTCACCTCACCCCTAGAAAAAGACTCCTTAACAGAGGAAAATCTGCCTAGACTGGCAGAGTAGAGATAAAAGGTTAAAATGCACACCGGTAGTCGATATGCTTTTCGGGAAGTCTGTGATCTTGGAATGTTTTGGAAAAGAAGAGAGTTCTTGACCTCAATAGGGACCTCAATTACGAATGATCAACAAATTAAAGAATGTTTGAGTGCCCTAAGGCTATTGTAAAAGTGGAGGCTCATGCAAAAGTGAACAATATGTAGGTTCAAGGAAACACCTGGCTGATCACAGCTATCCCTTTATATCTTGGGGGATTGGTTCTAGGATCCCTGCTGATACCAAAATCCACAAATGCTCAAGTCCTTTATATAAAATGCCATAGTATTTGTGTATAACCCACACACATCCTCCTGTATACTATAAATCATCTCTATATTATAATACCTAATACAATGTCAATGCTATTTAAATACTTGTCGTATTGTTTAGGGAATAATGACAAGAAAAAAAAGTCTGTGCATGTTCAGTACAGACAAAACCATCCATTGTTGTTTTCCAAATATTTTCAATACCCAGTTTGTTGAATCCACAGATGCAGAAACTACAGATAGGTAGAGCCCGAGGTGTTATGTCAGACAGGCAGCTCCACTGAGATGCTCACAGTACACCCAATGACTAAACCTTTGGAAAGGTTCAAAGAGGCGATCATGGAATGCAAGAGATCAACTCCAAATAAAAAACAAATAACAACAAAAAACAAAATCCCTCCAACGGAAGCCTGCACAATTTTTACATAAAATTACCCACAACAGGAAGGAAAAATGGCCAATGTAGTAAGACAATATTGATGGGGAAATTTTACTACAATTGTTAAGGCTGCTTATGTGAGGGGGGGGGGTCTCTGCAGGTCTCATTTGTCACCAGCAGAATACTGTTAAAACAGTAAAAGTGGATGAGGTGGGACATGGGCAACAGTCTAAATTTCAGGACCCCTCTGCTCATCTCCAGGTGGGTTTCATTTAACTGCCCGCTGTGGTGGATTTTTGTCTTGAACTTTGTTTGTTTATTTTTAAGATGAAATGAAGCCTTTTCTTGCTGAAGTGCTACAACTCTCACAGTAGCAAAAAGAAAAAAAAATTACTCGATTTGTGTTTCTAACTTGGGGGATTATGACCTATCTCAAGTAACAGGAAATTCCATTTTACTGGGAATATCACTAAAGAGTTTGAAAAGCCCTGCCCTTTACTTAGAAATTGTACTGTCTATATAATTTTCAATCTTCAGGAAAGAAAGAAATAACAAAGAAAATTTTGTAATTGAAATTTGCAAATTCTCAGAGATTCTAGAACTTCTATCGCCTAAACTATTGCCATTGGCTTTAATGACAGTGAGGTCAGCTATTTGTAGGACTCATTGACTGTCTCCATGAATTAGTGACAGGCAGGCCCATGTATCTGTGAATATGGTTTCCAATTCTAGACTCCATACTTTGCAAACAGACATGGTCAAATATTGCAGGGACTTTTGATTTGTTGATATACCCCATTGTATCAACACGTGTAAGCACCCTTTCCTCATACCCTCTTAAACAACCTTTGTGTTACTTAGGTTGCAAACACCTGGTCTTCTGGAAGAGCCACCGGAGATAAACAGTCCCAAAGCCCCAGTGGAAAGGTTATTATTAAGTACTAGTCACAACTTGGAATGCAGTAAAATTGTGAAAGACTGATTCTTGAATTCATGTGTTTCAGTTAAAGAGGCAAAAACTGTCCTCAACTCACTGGAACACTTTCTCTATTGGAGAACTCAAGCTGAAGTTTCTTAGCAAATCCCCAAGAATCAGATGATCTTCAAAAAGAGACAGCATCCATCCAAGAACTTTGAACTAAGTTAATGACTACATGAGTTGTAGACAACTTTCACCTAAAGTCCACAGAACAAGACTGCAGATAGTTATGATTTTATGTGTGTTCTTTGGTTCTTTATCTTTCTAGCTATGCTCTTTCTTCTCTTATTGGTTTAAGGCTGCTTTGACCTATGTTACATACAAGGCTAAGTTCTTAATATTGCTCCTTGCATTCTTACTCACTCCTTTGTGTGGGCACAACACCTGGCTATGATTTACTTGTGAGCTGGCTCAAGCATACAATTAAACTGACTGTTGATGTTTTACACACACATTTCTTTGGAGCTATTCACTTTCCCTTAGTTCCAACTTTTTGTAATTAATCAATTGGTTTTATGTGTCCAGCTGATTAACGAATTATCTGGACTTAACCATTGGGTGACTTTTTAGTTGGCAAACACCGCAATAACTAGAAGTCAGGAAAACCTTATTTTGTCATATTAGAAAAGGAAATTCATATCTCCACCAAAACAATACTTGGGGACCGTTTGTGGGAGCTAGCTTTAGTAACTGAATTTTCTCACAAATAGAACTTGGAAGGGGACTGGAGGCTCTATTACCTATACAAGTCTTACTAGGTAGATACATTACTTTTAGTTTGCTTTAGATTTACCTAATCATTTTGATCCTAAAGAATTTATTGCCTGGCACTGAACTATTCTTGATGAGTGGCACAAAAAATGTTACAACACTATTTAACAATCCTGTAGAATATTTTTGCCTAGAACAGATCATTGAGAGCTCCCCAATGACTGGTGTCGGATTTGTGGCACAAAAGAACATTGGCTATTAGCCACCACTGGATTGGAGCTTTCTGCTTTGGTAAACAGATGACTGTCTTTAGGAGAGTAGACCAGGATTGAATATTCATTTTGATCCATCAAATTTTTTTTTAGGAAAGTAGATCATTTGATAATTTAACTCAAGAAGGAGATAAACTAGACCTTGATTTGAGAATAACAACTAATCACTCAAGAGAAATTCTGGATTATCTTCTCTCTTCAAGTCCTAACTTCATGTTTTACAAAAGGCCCAGAAATTAAGAAAAATCTTTCATATGGTTTAGAGAATAGCAGTCAGAAGACATAATTCCACTAAGGCTCTAAAAATGCTTTTTTGAGAGGTTCAAGAAATATTTAATAGCTCATAGAATAAGAATGTTGTATTTATTAATATACCTGTGAAGACTTTGCTGGAATATTTAATATTAAGAAAATGATGTGGAAAGCAAACAGATAAATCACAACATTACTTAATTTTGTTAATAATCCTATATTTGGTTTTGACAACTCTTCAAATGGAGAATGGGTCTTTTCTCCTGGTTTGACCTGGTCACTCTGGACTCCTTGCTGAGAAGGAGAGTGCAGATCTGGTCATAATCCTTCTCTTTATGGTTGTCTGTGCTGTAGTTTGCAGGTGTGTGATCTGTAGAGTCTCAAACGCTGCTGTGCAGCTGCTGCTCCTCAAATGATCCAACGTATGATCATCCAGCAAAAAGATCAGAAAAATATGGCATTTTATGAAATTTGGCACAACCACGCCCAGGACTTAGTATACGATCAGAGATCTCAAATTGTGGTTCAGATATGGATCGATCACACCCCTACAACCATTCATAGTCTATTCTTCAGTTTAGGTTGACAACAAGGGGGTGACACTGAGAAACAAAACTGTCTTTGTACTCTGACTTAAAGAAAAAAAAACTCTGAGAATTTAGAAGTCTATGTCAGCAAGAGGAGCTTTCAAAACAAAGGAGAAATAAAGACATTTTCAGACATATAGATCCTGAAAAAATTTACCATCAACAAACCCATACTATAAGAAATTTAGAGGTGGTCCTTCAAATAGAAGGAAAATGATACCAGATGGGAATCTGGATCTCTACAAAGAAATGAAGAGCACAGGAAATGGTAACAACATGGATGGATATATAAGAATTTTTATTATTAGCATTTCTTTAAAAGATATTTAACTGTTTAAACAAAAATTATAACAATGTATGGTGGGGTTTATGACATGAAAAGTATTAATAAAATATATTAAAACAATGATGTAAAGTCAGGGAGAGGAGAAATAGAGCTACATAATTTTAAGTTTTTTATATAATACATGCAATAATATAATATTGCTTGAAAATAGATGCTGATACATTTAGAATGCTTACTATAAATTGCAAGGAAGCCACTAAAATGACACAACAAACAGTTATAGCTAAAAAGCGAACAAAGGAGATAAAATTTAATCATGAAAAAGACTCAATTAATCCAAAAGAAGGCATAAAAATAGGAAAAGGGCAATAGGAACAGATGTAACAAGCAGAAAATAAATGGCAAAATGATAGATGAAAACCTAATCATATTAATAATTACAATAAATGTAAATGGTTTAAACACCTCAATTAAAAGGCAGAGATTTTCAAATTGGATGAAAAAGCAAGGCCCAGTTACATCTTGTCTATAAAAAAAACACTTTAAACTTAAAGGCACAAAGAGATTAAACACATAAGTATGCAAAAAAAATCCTATGCTAAGACTAGTCAAAAGAAAGCTGAAGTGTCTATATTAACATTAAAAATATAAAAGAATATTGCCAGGAATAAAGAAGGTCATTTCATAATGATAAAGGGGATAATTAGTCAAAAGGACTTAAAAATTGTAAATGTTTATGCCCCTAAATAGAGCTTCAAAATATATAAACTGAAAACTAAAAGAACTACAAGACAAAATTGCAAATGCACAGTTATAGCCAAAAATTCCAATAGCCATTTCTCAAAGTTCACAGAACAAATACACAGAAAATCAGCAAAAATACAAGTAGACATGAATAGAGCTCTCAATCGACATTATCTTATTAACATTTATAGACCACTCTGCTCTACAACAACATAATGTTCAACATTACTAGTCATTAAGGAAGTGAAATTAGTATCAAAATGTGATGTCACTATGCACCTATGAGAATGGTTGAAATTAAAAAGACTGACCATACCAAGTGTTGACGAAGATGTGGAGAAAGTGGAAATTTCATACACTGCTGGTGGGAAAGCCAAATGATTCAACTTCAGAAAATACTTGGACAGTTTCTTAAGAAGATAAACATCAACCATATTACTCAACCATTCTACTGCTAGGTGTATATCCAACAGAAATGAAGCCATCTGTCCTTACAAAGACTTGTGCACAAATGTTTAATAGCAGCTTTATTATTAATAGTAACAGCTCAAACTGAAAACAACTCAAATGTCCTTCAACCAATGAATGAATAAATAAATTGTGGTATATTAATACAGTGGAATACTTTTCAGCAAGAATGGGAATGAACTATTGATACATATTAACACAATGTAAATGAATGTCAAAATAATTATGCAAAGTGAAAGATACAAGACAAAAAAGATGCATACCATATGACTTAATCCTGTAAAATTCTAGAATCTATTGTTACAGAAAGCAGATGAGTGGTTGTCTGGGGTGGAGTGCTGGGAGGGGCGGAAGGGAAGAGTTACAGAGGAGCATGAGGAAACTTTTGGGGTGGTGGATATGTTCTCTTTCTTGATAGTGGTGATGGTTTCAGGGGTGTATACATATGTAAAAATTTATAAAATTATTCATTTTATGTGCAGTTTGTCAATTATATCCCAATAAAACTGCTAAAAATAAGCTATTTTACAAGGACTGAAAGAAAATTATTATTTTATGATCTTTACCCAACCTAACCAAGTCTCCTAATTGAATGACTCACCTTAAACTAGACTTCGAAATCCCAGGAAATATCCTGACTTTGTCCTGCCCTCTCTGAGATGCTACCATGGCTCTGTCAAGGTGGTGTTCTCCCTTACCGCACTAAGAAATAAACTGACTTTGTATGATCAACTGGTTGGTTCAGTGATATTTTGGAAGGCCAGCATTTGATACCATAGAATATTATGCAGATATTAAAAAGAAGGTGTTCTATACCAGCTAACATAGAGAATCTCCAGGATGCCATGTTAAGTGAGAGAAGCCAGATGAAGAGGAAAGTTTTCAATTTTTGTAAAGCATTAATTTAGATAACACAATGTTTTAAATAAATATATATGCATGTGCATGATTATATGGCCCATGGAGATAGCTGTGAATACAACTATGCCAATTGGCAAACATTGATTATCTGGAGGAAATGAGGTATATTGTAGGATAGGAAAGTAGGAGACCAGACATAAGAGGAAAGAGGAGTTAGCAAAAACCAAGCAAGCAAACAAACAAAATCACTGTCAAAAAAGAAAGTGTCTACAATCAGAGCAGCATTTGTATTAAAAACCCATTTCTATGCTTGAGAGACAGCTTCAAACTATTAATGGAAATAATGTCAAGTTTCCTTGAATTTTCTTGAATTAGTAAACACACAATAAAAAGTATTATTTTATTACACTCTCTGTTACCTCTATCTCTAACCTTATAGCCTACTATCTCATTAATTATGATAATTGTAATATAATAAATAGTAAATTTTGGAATAATAAGATCTCCTTAGTAAGGGTCTTTTTTTCGTACAACCATAACTTTTGCTTTATCATTTGTTTTATAAATCTCATTAAAACTTAACTGCTTGATCAATGTTTCATGAATTTTTAAAGATATAAATCTTCTACCACATTTTTTAAAAAGAAAATTGCCCTAGTGCTTATGTTATCACTTCTACAAAACTAGCCTAATTCCATACAAATTGAAAAGACCTTGGCACTGCCTTTGTCTCCAGTGAAAAATGAGCCCCATTTGACGGCTGACCTTCCAAACAACTGTAGCTTCCGCAGAAATATATAGGATCTATCTGCCCACAGCTGTTACCTTCTTAGAATCATTACTTGAGTGCTCAAGGGAAAACTAGTTCCATGGGTAAAGCCGCGTTGATGGAACACTCAAAAATACAATAAAATAAAATGGATGCATATAAACCGTGAGCGAGAGCTTTGATTAGAAGCGAAGACGAGTATTTTTGCTACTGAAGACAGGCAGAGTGGTGTCAGCGTTGGAGAAAATTGGCTGTTAACAGTCTCAATTATGGCAGAGACTTAAATGGATGCTTTTCATGGCCCTTCCTCAAAGTGGATATGAGTGAAAATTTCACAAATAATGCAGTTCATAAAATAGAAGTGTAGCTGAGAGCATATTAGGTTGTCTGGAGAGGTGAATTAGCTTCTTCTGTCTATTTATGGCCTCTTGTGGCGTGTTCGCGAGGGCAGCGGGAAAGGCGTCGAGTTTCCTGACCAGTTCCCTTCTACGCTGCTGCCTTGCGGTTTGAGAGAATTGTTTCCTGACCCCAAATGAGCAGGTTCCCTCCTGCTTTACCATTGCCAAGTAGCTCTCCGCGACCAGACAACCAGAAGCAGGTGTCCCCCCTCCTGATTTCCTCCAAAGGGGGGACTTCACCTAGTTTGACAGATGGTGGAGGCAGGTTCTTCTGCAGCCCTCCCCCGTGTGAGTTCCTGATGCTCCCGTCACGTTACCGCGGTCACCTTGGGAAGCCTGGGCATATGCTTTATGTTTCGCCGGGATGAGAAATTTGACTAATACCTTGCTAATCTGAAATGAGTCTCCTGCCCCGTGGGTGCCATCTTCGTATGTGACTTTACAGCGTGTGTTTTCCGTGTCCGTTCTTCTTGCCTTATTACCGGTTTCCTCCTTGTTCCCGACGGGCCATTCAGGTGCTGTTCGGAGATTTGTTTTATTGTTCAACCTCAAAGGTTCGGCGTATGATGCAGGGAATTCAAAGATGAGATTGCTGGTACACTGACAAAAAGCCCTTGTAGATAAGCATAGGGAAAAATTTTTAATTAAAACGAATTAACAGGAAATTGGAGTTTCTGGTCATTAATTGTGCACAGTCTGATTTAAGTTTCTGAAGCTCCTTGGGTTTTGCACTGGTGATTGAATCCGTGGGAACAAGGATATTCACGGCTTTTGTCTTTGCAAGTGACTTTGCCTGAAGTTTCTCTAAACATTGATTTCCACTCTGGAATTAGACTGAGGTAATGTGCTCGGGATGGAGCGAGGGCCTGGATCAATGAGAGCACTCGCTGCACCTCCCTGGAGCACCAGGCCCTTCGAGGTGCTCAGCGCTCTCCTCTTCCTTGGCATAAACGATATTCCTTGAAGTATGGATGGCCTTTGTTAATGATTTCAAGTGATAATATTGAAGCCATTTTCAGAGAGCAAAGGTCTGACCTTCGGGCTCCCCGACCTCTCTTGGACAGCGACGTCGCCAAGCCGGAGCAGAGGCGGCAGGGAAGAGCGTGTGGCCCCAGGGAACGTCAGCGCAGAGTTGCCTGGGCAGAGGCAGCTTTGCCTCCAGCAGTGGTCCTGCGGGTGCAGCAATGGCCACAGCGCAAACCCCGTGATGTGGAGAAGCTCTGGCCTGGGGAAGCCGCGTTCCCAGCCACGTACCTGGACCTGGAGTGAGTCTTCCACACCTCACAAACCCAATTTCTATCACCAGTGAAACAGAAAGGATAGTATTTGTGATGTCTGTCCTAAGCAAGCCCATCTGACTCTTTGTGCTCTGCTGGTAATAGCGGGAATTGTGCCAGGGTGGTTTGAGAAGGACAGATGAGTGGCAAGAAAAGCTGCCACTGATGAATTACTGATGAATTACTAATGAATTAGTAGTCAGGCTTCTCCAGGGAAATAGAACCAATAGAATGCATTGGATATACATTACATATATAATGTATACATATACATAGAATGTAGAATATATGTATATATAAACATATGTACAATATATAATTATATATAAATATGTATAAAATATGTTGTATTTATATATATTATATGTTAATATATATACAATATATGTCTGTAATATATAGTACATATGTAATGCACATAATTATATGTAACATGAGAGTGAGCAAGTGAGAGAGAGAGAGGGAGAGATACTGATTTATGTTAAGGATTGGCTCGCCTGATATGGGAGCTGGCAAGTCACAAATCTGCAGGGCAGATGGGCAGTCTGGAGTCCCAGTAAGGTGATGACGTTGCAGCCTTCTGGAGACAGAATTCCCTCTACCTCGGCGGAGGCCAGTCTTTTTTATTTTAAGACCTTCGATGGATCGAATGAGGCCCATCCACATTATGGAGGGCAATCTGCGTTACTTAAAGGCTTCTGATCTAATGTTCATCTCATCTAAAAAATACCCTCCCAGCAGCATCTAGATCAGTGTTGACCGAATGGCTGGGTACCATGGCGTAGCCAAGTTGACACGCCTGGCGAAGTGTGAGCAAGAGTAGTCACAGGGCGACTGGCTGGCCCACAGCTGCTCTGTCTGGACTGGCTGGTTGGAAAATCAGATGTCGGAGTGGGGTAGGGGACTGGAAGAGTGGGGGGCATTCTTGGGAACAGAAGGACCATCTTGGCCACTCCCCCCTGCTGCCTGCTGACCGTCAACACGGAGCTTGACCCAGCCTGCTGCCTGGGCTCGGCCTCTCTGGGCTTGTGGAAGCAGCTCTGGGAGCAAGTCCTGAAAAGGACCCAGCCATGTGCAGAGTGAGTCCCAACTCACCAGAAAGTAGTTCTTGGAGACTGTTTGTCAGGCTCTCCAAGGATTAAGATGCAGGAGTGACTACGGATGGTTTTCAGACCAAGCCTTCTCTGAGAGCTTCCCTGATTACTCACTTCAAACTCAGGTTACTTAATAAGGAGCAAATCCCAGGAGAGAGCACACGGTCAACTCTGGCAGGGAAGGCTCCGTCTGAGGATCTGGCCCCAGAAGAGACTTGGTTCTTCTCTGACATTTTGCCTAGGGAGGGCCCACTGAGGGAGGGTTCGTGGATTGAAATAGCAAGAAATGGTTAAGATATTTTTAAAACAAACAAATTCGCCCCTACATACCACCGGCTTTCAAGTTATAGACCTTAGTTTTAGCTTAAGAAAGACTTCATTTGTAATAGCTTAAAGATTATATTTTATCACATATTTGCCCATAAGAACATTATATGACACGCATTAAATATTTTTCTGTTTTATTTTGTCTGATGTATAATTTTTTTCTTGATGGACATATATATCTTGCTACATTTTCAAGTTTAAAACCATGAAATATGAAATTGCTAAATGTAAACTTCCAGCACTACTTATATGGAGACATTTACGTGACATCAAAATTAATTTTTCATAAGTAAAATCTTGAAGAAAATACACCATAACATAAAAAAATGATAATTTCTGGGTAGATGATTGTAAATTATTTTATTTTAATATTTATACTTTTTCACGTTTTATGAATATTGTACATTAGCGTGTATTGTAATTAGAGGACTCTTCACTATTTCAGTCTGAAACATCAAGCCTCTTCATTTTTCAATTCAACTGAGAAGAGTGGTCAATTTAGAAATTAAAATGGATTCCAGCCATAAGGGGCCAGTTAAGTCTTTTAAATAAATTATCCACAAGATCCGAGCCAATAAGAGGAAAAGCAGGTGAGCTCTATAAAACAACCCTGGAACGTTTAGAAACAAAATTCACCCAAGTTTGAAATAAAGGAAGTCCAGATTCTGTTCCCCCTTCACTTGACAAGCCTTTCTCTGGGGAAACGAAATTCTTCTCTAGCACTAGGAAGGACAGGGACCAAGAAGAATATTAACAGTTAGCACTTACACAGCACGTACGACACGACATTCCAGTATTCTTCAGTAACTCACTAACCCCTTCTTAAAATAATTCAGCTTCCAGCTTTGTGTCTCCCCGTCTCAAACGTATTTTTTCCTCAAATACAGGGAGTCCCAAAAGTCTCCATACATAGGGAAAATGGGAAGTTGTAGCTAAATGTCCCTTTATTTGCAAAATGTTCATTACAAAATTTTATAAATTTTTTTCCTTTGTATGGAGACTTTTGGGACACCCTCTATATATCCTGGTCAGAAGTCACTGGGTTTCTTCAGATTTTTATTAAGATTTTTCAATGTCTCTGAAATGATTTCCGGGCTTCAAAATTTCTGCAAAGAGCATGAGCATTGAGATTTCCACATCAAATTTACCTGACATAGCCATCCGGTTACATTTCTACATTAGAAAGTACTCGAATATAGGACTTTTTCCTGACGCTGGGCTGCTAAGATTTTGAAAGAGGGACAGATACCTTGTGAAGATACAATATGGGAAGGAGAGAATGGAACTATTTTCAACAATTAGAAAAATGGTATTGAAAATTAGTGATGATACTTTTAAAAGACCTATTTAGATTTGCGGACAGCAGGAAGAAAAGCTCATTCAAAGTCTCAGACCCGCTAGGCTTTTAATGGCTTTTTCAGGTTGGTGAAGCAAGACTGAATTGGAAAACACATATGCAGTTGGCAAGAAAGGACAGTGAACTAGAATTCTTCCTATTGTCTGGATTCTAAGGTGAATGCTCTAAAGTGTCTGATACATGGGGAAATTAGCAATGCAGCTGGGAGGGGATGTTGTTAACTATGAATGTTCTAGAAACTCACTTTTTAAATACAAACTATTCTTTCTCTCTGATGCAAGATACCAAGAAAACACATCTGACCAGAGGTGGTTTATGCTCCCAGAGGTACGAAGAGGTGCTGCGTTGTGGGGACACCCGCTTCCTTCCTTCATTCTCTGAGAACAGACACCAGAAAAATGCAGCTGCCAGAGGAAAACTCCACCCCCCACCCGAACTCTGCAGGAGTCTTACACACACTTCTTCTATAAACAAGGACTCTCCAAGCCCAACTTTGGTAGTGTTGGCAGCTTAGACTGAAATATTTTGGATTGTTCTAGGGATGGCACATCATGGCCGCAAATGTTCTGAAGCGCAGTCTTCAGTAGAGCTAAAGACAAGTCAAACACTTTTGGGACATGTAGATCATGTAAACACTTAAATCCATGAGTTTATATTTATTCGGTCAAATAATGTTCTTTTTGAGCACTGTGTGTGTGTAGACAAAACCATAGTTACTATCTATGGTTTATGAAGCTTTGTTTCCCTGCATGGTGTTAAAAGGGATTATTTGGGTATAGACAGACGCTATAGGATGTGGGCAAGTTGCATCGAGCGCTCCCTAGTACGATTATTTGCACATGTGTTCTGCTGCACCATGGGTTTTGGTGCACGTGGCACAGGGCTGACACTAGGAGGGCAGCAGACATCCTGGGGGTGTGGAGTGTTTGTGGGGGTGTGTGTCACAGAGTTTTAATGGAGGGCAAGAAGGCCCTGGGCTCAAATCACTGCTCAGTTCTAGTTTTTAAAGGCAGTAGAGGAGTTTATATGGTGATTGCATGTCACACACACACACACACACACACACACACACACACACACGAAACAGGAATGGTTTGCTGCTTTGCTTGTTGTCACACCAGCAGGCAACACTGTCCCACGGTGCCCCCAGCAGTACTGCCCTCTCCAAAGCCCCGAACCCAGAACAATCCACCTAATATGTCCTGCTGGCAGACAGTATGTCCTACCTGCTTGCTGGGGCTGGCAGGCGTGAGGGTGTGGAGCAGCACGTGTCGCGATCGCTTTTCCGCACGGACTCATAATCTTGTTCTCGAAGTCCTCACGGAGTCGGGTCTCAAGAGTGGAGTGGAAACCGGAATGTCACATTTAAACCGGGGGAGCAACCTGGATGGTTGTCCTTAACTGTTGGAATTTAAACAGGAGAAAGGATTTTAAATGAAGAGAGGGCTAAGGTCTTTGACACCATTTAAGAGAATGGAGATTCTGACATTTGAGTTCTACTATAAATTTAACTTTCTCAATTATTGCCTTGGGAAAATGGAAATTGCTGTAATTGAGGGTGATAGACACAATATAGTGTGCAAATTTTACCTGATATATAAACGAAGGCTTTATGGTAATTATCACCTACATTTCCTTCTTCCTATTCTCTGCATTCCTGAATAAAAGCAAGGAGTTGCCTCTTGGTATCTAATATTGGGCTATTTTCTTCCTTCATATTTACACACACACACATGCACACACATGTGCACATTTTTCATTATGCTTCTGCAGAACCCCACAGTCATAGCAAAAGGTTTGCCGTGGAGTTCCAGAGCACGCTAGTCCAAGCCCCTGCCTCAAGCACAGCTAGCCCGCCGCACCGTAAAGATGACAATAAATCCTATTAGTGGAGATTTCGAGGACTGTAACTTCTCTTGGTGGCCTGTGTTAGCATTTAATCATTTAACAAGACATTTTTCTTACAGCTGAACACATTTCCTTTGTATTTGATACAAATTTACATTTTTTAGGATATTTATTTAAAGATAATCAAAATACATTTTATTTTGAGGAATACGGGCTCTCAAATTCTTCAGCCTGCCTGCAGCTAAGCTCAGTAGTCAGTCTGCAGAGGCCACGCAGATGGGGGCTGCCTGTAGCAGCGTGTGACCTTGTGATCTTTGCAAAGCACATTTCTGCCATGCCCTCCATTTTCTTATAAAAATCAGATTGCATTACATGCCTTATTGGTTTATTCTTTTAGTGTTGTTGTGTCTCACTTGAATCTTAGGTTCTCTACTATTTTTTTCTCTCTCTCTCTTTAGCACTTGGCAAAAAATAGCACTCAATAAATATTTGTGGAATGGAAAAATGAATATACCTCAGCATTTCCCAAACTGTTGCTGATAGATGCTATGCAAAAATAGAGTTCTGTTGTCAAATTAATTTAGGATGTGTCAGATAGGTTCCTTTGCTGTAGGACCTGTCAGAGTAAAAACGTCATGTGTCATGCATGGATAAAAGGGAGAAAGAGTTTCGTGAAGTTTTTTTCCCTAAATATTTTTGGTTCTTATCATAGTGTGTGATAGTTAATTTTATGTGTCCACTTTATTGCGCTAAGGGATGCTCAGATAGCTGGTAAAACATTATTTCTAGGTGTATCCGTGAGGATGTTTCTGGAGGAGATTAGTGCTTGGTTCAGTGACTGAGTAAAGAAGGCCGGGCTGGGTAAAACAGGGCCCAGGCCTTCCAACCCAGACGGAATGACACCACTGTCTTTCTGCTTCTCCCGCTTGCGTATTGTGGGACTTCTCTGTCTCCATCACCCTGTGAACCAACTCCCCAGATAAATCCCCTGCCATGCATCTCTCTGTATATCCTATTGGTTCTGTTTCTCTGCAGAACTCTGACCAGTACGCAGTGGTTGGCATATAGTAATGTGTGTGTGTGTGTGTGTGTTGTTGTTGTTTATATTATTGCTATTGTTTTTGTTATTACATTTGTCTTTGGAATCCCTTTTCATAGAATTTCTTAGGACTAGAATTCCTTTGGAATACCCTTTTGGGCAAGGCTGACACATTCTCTTTTTGTGTTAGGAAGATTCATTGATTTATATTACATTATTATGTAATAATTCACTGGGACTTGTCTGACGTTTATCTTTGCGCTATCCATAACAATGCAGTTTGTTAGGAAATCAATATGGCAGAACAAACTTGCAGGGGAATGCTTCATTTCAAGTGAATGAAGTTTTCAAAATATCCACAAGCATTTCTGAAGCACCCATTTATTTTTTTATGAGTGTTGATGAGTCAATGACATCGAAGAAGACCAACTTGGACCCCTTCCTGGCACCATTTTATTATTTTAGTTTATTTTATGTACTTTGAAATAAAAGACACTGCACTTGTAGTCTTGCCTTGTTAGTCAGAACTGGTGATGCGGCACTCTAAAATTTTCCTTTTTACACAGAGTTGTGTCAGTGCTGCATTTCATCATGGTTTGGGGCTGATTTATCGTGTTTACCAAGGTCACTTTGGATCCCTGGTGTTTTCAGGCGTGGTGAGCGTGTCGTCCTTGTAAGCTTGCCGGCCACCCATTCAGCGAGGAAATCACGGCTCGAGGGACAGGTTGCTCACCTCCCTTCACTGCCTTGAACATCAGCACTTGCACATCGCCACGAGCTCGTGAGAGTCTTAATCGCGCAAACTGTCGCCTTTCTCGTTTGCTTCCAGAATTAACGTTCTTAACTGAAGCATCGGTAGATTGCACCCATTGCGCAACCCGTATTTACGTGGATCACCATCGTCAGAGAAGAAGCTAGAATGTATCCGATAGGATTTTGTTCCTTGTTTACAACCATGTTTCTCAGTGTGCATTTGCAAAGAAATCTTTATTTGAAATAAATTTTGATATGAATATTTTATTGGGCATCAAACTTTCACTGACTGGCCCGTAGTTACCAAGGTAGGTCTCCCCTCCACCTCTCTCGTCTCCCCTCTTTTTCCTCCTCCTTTTTTCTCATCTTTTCTGTTTCCTTTCCTCCCTCCCTTTCTTATTCCTTCCTCCCTTTCTCCTCTCCTTTTTCTCACGAGCTCCGTGGTGTCCACGTCCAGACCTCGGGGAATGCTCCGTCTTCTACGTCAACTATAATAGCAGGTGGCCGTTCAGTAGCATTTGTCAATTTGCCAACACAGCTCACGACTTCCCAGACTGCCTCTGTCCTCTCGTCAGTCTGCCAGAAGGAAGAGCCTTTTGTACTCTGGGTTTATGTCTAGAAGCCCAGAGAAAATGATAAATTCATAAACACATTCATAAGTAGGATTTTAACATTGATTTTCTGTTGTCAAATAAAAACACTGATTTAAAGTTTAGTTTATTATAGCTTAAGAGGGCTTGGAAAAGCATTCAGGACAAATATTTTCGGGCTGAGAACATGTGTGAGGTCGCTTTGCCCTCGCGAGGTCTCCCGGTGGTGAAGCGCGCGGCGCTGGGAGACAGGAACCTGGAGTCTGTTCCTGGAACCTCCCCTGGCTCGCCCTGACATCCGGGACGATGCTTATTATTCCCTCATTACTCCTCCAGCTGTGAAACGTGCTGCATGTTAATGCTCTGACCTTCAGACACCCTTGAATCTCGAGCAGTCTCCTGGAGGCCCTCCCGCAGCAGCTTCCCGGAAGAGTGGCCGGCCAGCGCGAGGCACGAAGGGACTTGGAGGGCCCAGACCTTGGCAGCAGAGCCCGGGTGGCCGCAGAGGCCAGGAGAGGCTCATCAGGCCACGCAGGAAGGTTTTTGGCAGGGTGGGAAGCTCTGAAATGCCTCCCGAGTTTAGGTCTGGGGCCTGTGCCAAGTGATTAATTGTATGATTTTTATAACAGCTTCGAGATTCTGAGGACATACGCAGTTTAAAACCTTTATGGGATAATAGTTTCCTTTCACTTAAAAGAAACTTGAGTGGGAAGGGGGTAGAGGTGAGGGGCAACACAGGCCCTTTCTAGAAGGGCCATCAGTGTACCCATGCTCAGGTATTTGAGATCACCAAGGCGAGCGCGACTGGATTTCCTGGTGTAAATTTCTGGCTGTGTGCTAGGGGTATCTTTTGCAGTTGGTATAACTACAGTTCTGTTTAATTCTGCAAACCAGAATGCTGAAGTCACGTCGCAGATGCAGTGATGGAAGACTCTTTGGAAACATCTCGCCTAATTGGAAGGGGTGGGGAACGTGCTAACGGCCCTTCATCCCATAGCACAGGGTTGAAGACCCTTTGTCAATGAGTGGCTTCCACAACATGTAACAAGTTTACAACTAAAACAGGTAATGATGCTGACAAAAAATACCAGAATGTACCGTAACTTCAGGGTATAGAACCAGGCCATACAGCAGCTTCCGTTCCAAAAATGAACAATCGTGCAATGCTTAAAAAAAATCATGATTTAAAAATGGCTCTTTATCTTTCTATTTAATCCATTGGATTAAAAATGAAAGAGAGAGAGAGAGGATCACCATTTGTTATTTTTCTTGTGTTTTGAGAAGGAGCGATTGAGCACAAGTCCGAGACTGAATCCTTAAGAGGATAAGGAGAGAGGATTCATCTCCAGGGTCCGAGTACTTATTCTGAGCAAATGATATATTGTAATTAAGCACTAATATACAGAGGACCTAGAGTTCAAAATAATTTTCCCCAATTAATTCTGATTAGCATGTAAAGGCAATAAGGGCAGGAATTATTATCCCACTCAACTAGCACAGAGAGGCTGCTCCACGCCCAGGTCACACAGTGTCACCTCCAATGCTTCCCCAGACTCTCTCTGGTGCAGTCTCTGGCAGCCATCAGCACTTACTTGAAGGTACACAAAGATGGGCATCTCCCACTTGGCGAAGTGGTTCACATATTACCTTCCATGAGGTGCACGGGATGGTAGAATTGAGCAATGGACTGTACCAGAAGTCCCTGGAATCTTTGCTGTTCCTTTTCTCTTTGTGATGCCTTATCTTGGAGGTTTAGTAACAATTGCTGGTATTTGTAAAGCTCCCGGTGTACAAATGCCAGGAAACACACATTACACATGGTGGTCACATGGTCACATGACTCCGGTGGTGTTGAAAGCCTGTGTGGCTGGTATACACCGTAGCAGGTACATGCGGGGACTAGGAGCAAGACCACTTGGATTTCCACTCCGGCTCCACCTCTATGAGCTGAGCGACCTTGAGAATGTTTCTTAACCTCTCTGAGGTTAAGCTCCTCAATGATAAAATGGGGATAATAGATGTTTTCTGTCTCACGGGGCTATTATAAGTATAAAATGACATAATAAATGTTAAGTGCTTAGTTTACTACCTGATACTCAGTAACTGTTTTTAGCACGGACTAGTAGTGGGCTTCTTGCAGAGCTTACAAACAGAGTTCAGAGAAAAGCAAGTCTGTGCGGTTCTGGCACTGCGAGAGCTCGGCCAAGGACTCTTCGAGCAGGGCTCTCCCGAGCAGATTTAAGTTGTCGCTCTGGGGTTTGGCTTGGTCTGAGGCAGTTCTAAGAGTACTTGGCAGCCATGTGAAATGTCTGAGACTTCTATAGAGCACCTGGGCTGTGTAGTTTCCCGTGGTTTAGGACGAGTGGGGCGTGAATTGGCACAGGTTATGTCTGGAATGTTTGATTTGCTGGAACTAGACTTGCTCCAGGAGCTTAGGATAAAGGTAGACAAGGTGCCATTTACACGGACATTGGCTTGCCACTGTTGGGGCCCCTCGGTTCCCATGTGATTTATAAGTCTGGAATGCAATCGGCCTTTGGTAGAGTAAATAACATCCATTTCAATTTCTGCTGAGGAATGACCTTCTGTTGTGCTAACAGATGCTGCCCGAGCTCGGGCTCGTATATCTCCCAGGTACTGGGGAGGTGCTGTGGGCACCCCCCAAAATTAATGCCTCTCAACACTGATGAGTGGGAATGTGTAAAAAGTGAGCAGTAATGAATGTGTGAAATGCAACTGCTGTATTAAAGCAATTTGTGCTTAGGTTACCTTCAGAGGCTTTTCAAGTTGAGTAAAAAGACAAAATAAAATCCAAGGAGATTTAGGACAAATAGGTGTGTTAATTTATTCTTTCTTCTCTTATTCAAATTTCTTTTTTTTTTTAAACAGGATCTCACTCTGTCCCTTGGGCTAGAGTGCAGTGGTGTCATCATAACTCACTGCAACCTCAAACTCCTGGGCTCAAGCAATCCTCCTGTCTCAGCCTCCTAAGTAGCTGAGACTACAGGCACACGCCACCACACATGGCTAATTTTTCTATTTTTGAGAGAAGGGGTCTTGCTGTTGCTCAGGCTGGTCTCAAACTCGTGACTTCAAGGGATCCTCCCAACTTGTCCTCCCAGAATGCTAAGATTACAGGCGTGAGCCACCAGAGGGTACCCAGCCCTCTTACTCAAATATTTTGATTATAAAAAGAATGTGTACTCACTGAAGAGCATTTAGGAAAATACAAAATTATAAAAATATTAAATTAAACACATTCTAATTGCTATCAAGAGGTAATCATTATTAATTTTTTGGATGAGTTTCTTCAAATATTACTTTTAATGGGTGAATATACATTTATTTGTGTGTAAAATAGGGCTTATGGGATGTGAGGAAATTTGCATCTTGCTTTTTTTTTTTTTTTTATTTGAGACAGAGTTTCACTCTTTTGACTGGGCTAGAGTGAGTGCCGTGGCGTCAGCCTAGCTCACAGCAACCTCAAACTCCTGGGCTCAAGCAATCCTTCTGCCTCAGCCTCCCTCCCTCAGCTGGGACTACAAGCATGCGCCACCATGCCCGGCTAATTTGTTCTATATATATTTTTTAGTTGTCCGATTAATTTCTTTCTATTATTTTTTTAGTAGAGACGGGGTCTCGCTCTTGCTCAGGCTGGTTTCGAACTCCGGAGCTCAAACAATCAGCCCGCCTCGGCCTCCCAGAGTGCTAGGATTACAGGCGTGAGCCACCGCGCCGGGCCTGCATCTTGCTTTTATACTTAGCACATACTGTGAACACTTCCCGTGTCATTCAGCAATCTTCTAAAACAAAATTTTTGATGCTGCCTTACATTCCATGGTATATTTGAATGTGATTTATAAAACCATTAATGTAATATTAAATAATAAATATCTTTAAAAGTGTCACTATTATAAGTAATGTGGCAATGAGCTTCCTCTTCCGTAAATCTTTTATTGGACCCTTAGGCTAGGTTCCTAGAAGTGCATTTAGTATATCTAAGGGTACATACACCTTAAAGAAATTGCCAGAACGTCCTAGATCAACCTCCACATCCGTGTATGAAGATGGCCGTTTTTCACAGCACTGAGAAGGTTCTTGTTTAGTGCTCTGTGTTCTCCTCTTTTTCTTCTGTCCTGTCTAAATTCCTAATATTTATCTTTAATTCCCAATGCTAATCTTTAAAAATGATGTTTTTTAAGATAAAAATCTAAGCTGAAATATACAAAGTGAAAGGGAAGGCTTCCTTCCCCGCCCACCCCCACAGACAGTTGCAGTGAACAATCCGGTGTGCATCTTTCCAATCCTTTTCACCTTTATAAAATCTTCCCTGGACATAGGCAAATGTAAATGTTTAAATGAAATTAGAATCATATGCACCCACTATCATCTATTTACTTTTTTTTTCACTTAGACTACAGACATACTTCCATGTAGGCATGCCTAGAGAAAATTTCCTTACGGAGATGTAAAATGATTTACTTTGTTATTCTTTATCAAACACGGGGCAAAGAACATCCTCATACGTTCATCTTTGACTATTTATGTGCACATTCCTGCAGGATAGATCTTGAATGGAATTGTTCCCTCTGATTGCTCTGCTAGGTATCTCCAAACTCACTTAAAAAATATTGCACTAATTTACCCCTCTGTCGACAGTGCACGAGAGTGTTCATTTTTCACATCTGCATGAACAACTGATATTTTTCAATTTTTCCCACTGTTGGGTAAAAAATATTATCCCATTCTTATTTTAATTTGAATTTCTTGGTTTTCTTACAGTTAATTAATTGTGTTTGGTCCTTTTTCTATCAGAAATGGTTATGAATTGTGACATGTATTTCTAATTTATCCACTGTAGTTGGATGTAGAGAAATATATAAAAAGGGTCCAGTATTTCCAATCTTAAGACAAAAAGCTTATTTTACCTCTTCTTTCAGTTATTGCCTTATTTTTCTATTTCTCTTTCACAACAATGTGTGTGTGTGTGTGTGTGTGTGTGTGTGTGTGTGTGTGTATGTTCTTCCTGGACATCTTACCAGGAATACTTAAGGTAATCTCAAACTTAATTTGGCCAAAGTAGAATGTTCTTCCGAAACTTGCCCTCACAGGTATGCCCATCTCAGAAACTAGAGCCATCTGTTGCTTAAGGCACAAACCTTGGGGTTTTCTTTTCTTCTTCTTTTTCTTCAGGGCTCATTTCAAGATCACCAGAAGAAAATATCAATCCTGACCCTGGGAGGATCCTCTATCCATTCTCTTCTCTCTGTTCGCACCTCAACCTCACCTGTGCAAGTTGTTACCATCTCTTGCCCCAATATTGGAAAAGGCTTCATTTCGGGAGTCCCTGCTTCCATCCCGGCCATTAACACCTGGCACCCAGCACCGTGTTTTCAGAATATCAGTCAGGTCATGTCGCCTCCTGCTCAGAACCTCCACAGGTCTCCCAACTCACCTGCGACAAAACCCCGGCTTTGTGTCCTGGCTCACACAGCTCGAGTCTTGCTACCTCTCGCGGGCTGCCCCCGCCACATCGGCCTTCTGCAAACACGCAAGGTCAGCCCCCCTCAGTGCCCTGGGCCACCTCTTCCCTCCACCAGGAATCCTTCTTCCTGCTAAGCTCCTTCGTATGCAGGTCTCAGACTGATGGCCACTCGCTGAGGGCACACCCTGCATCTCACCCAATAGCCGCCGAGCCATTCTCCATCCCATTGCCCTACTTGATTGGGATACTCTGCCATGGCTCTTAACTGATGTATTTATGACCTCTCTTTAAGTTCTAGGAGTCTGTTTTATTCACTGCTCTACCTCCAATGCCTAGAGCCGTGCCTGGCAGGTACCAGCTCCTTGATAAATATTGAATTAATTAAGGACGGGTGGGCGAATTCCCTTTATACCAGCGCTTTAATGACCGCGCCTTTGTTTATGTGGTTTCCTCAGGCTGGAATTCACCAGCCTGCTCACTAACTCTTTTCTGAGATCATTTCTAAGCTTCTGTCCTTTGAGGCCTGGGCTGAAAGCCTTCCTGTCCCCTTAACCTGCTAGGGTCTCTCCCTGCTTTGAACCCCTGCGGCACCGTGTGCTTCTTACTGACGCGTGCTTTGTGCTCCGCAAACAGAGGTGCTTGTGTCTTTGTCCACTTGTTCCCTAGGGTGCAAAGGTCTTCATGACATGAACGATTTGTTTCTGAACCTTGTTTCTTCCCCAGTGCCAGCATGACAGTGCGTGCAGGGCTGGTGGTCTACCGACATTTGCCTAATTGAACCCATTCTTGCCATCCTAGAGTTGCGTGGCCTTTTAGGGCGAATAAAAACACTCATGAAATATCTCTGGTCTGGTTCTTGGTTTCACGAAAACTCTTCTGACCCCGCCATCGGTTACAGCTCCCCAGTAAGAGTGACGAGAGGTGGTCAGGAGCGTGCTTTGGGCCAGATCTGAGAACATTTCGTAGCAATTCTATCTAAAATCAGGGCTACTCTCTCTTCCTAACTCAAAATTCATTAGACTATCTATGGAAACAGTTCTTCAGCCTTTATTTTTCTTAATTTGACAAATCCACGTGGGCTCTCCTTGTCTCTCGGTGTCTTTCCAAGGACTGTCATATTTCCAGTTTCCTGATGAATTGGGCTGCTGGTATCTGACATCTCCGAGCTCGGGTGGCTGGTGACATCACCGCAGGGCGCCTGTGCTTTGTCTAAAGTGACAAGGCCTGACACTCAGCTCGGCTTCCTCCTCTCACTTGAAGGGGCTCAGAAGGGGATGGCTGCAGGCAGAAACCGGCGAGTCCTGCAGGGAGGGGTGGCTCTGGGGGAAGCTTCACCCTCTGGGGTGAGTGGACAGACAGTGGGCAGTGCAGGGAGGGAAGAGGAGATGCGCAGACATTTCCCAGCACTTCCTTGAATCTTATTAGGAAACATGACCTCATGGACAATCCCTGTCTCGAAAGAGGCTTTGCCTTGGGAATCGGGGTACTTGGACTTCATTAGAACTTTAACCTCACTGCCAAAAGTGTCTTTTTATTGCACAAGTCTCAGATTCCCCTCGGGGCAGCTGATCCTAAGAACATTCTTTGAAGACGGCAGCATGGATTAGAAACAAGATTTCTTTTCCTCCTAATTTCCTTTGTACTACTCAATCGGCAAGTTTTACACAATATAATTTTATCTGCTACCAAGATGCCAACGATAAAACCATTTTCTTTGACACAGTCATTATTTTAGGGCTTCCTGTAGAATTTACTTCGTGTATACATGTTGTAAGATTGATTTTTGCACTTCTAAATGCCTCGTGCTTTCCACTTGTAGCACGCTTTTCGGAGACTTGGCATTTCCTGGGCTAGGGGGCTTCACCCAGGCCGTGGGAGGGCTGGGGCAGAGGCGGCTGGGGCTCTGGTTGGCAGGCGCAGGTGGGCAACGACTGGAAAAACTCTGGAAGCGGATCTGCACCTCCCTTCTGTGTCGCCCATCCACTCTGTTGAATCTTGAAACGTCTGGTTCACTCTTTTTGTCTCTTTTAGGAAGAACATCAAACTAGAGGGGGTGGGCAGGCTAGTGCATGAGAAATTAAAACCTGCTTCTTTCGCAGATCAGCCGACTGGAGAGCAGCTGGCAGCGCAGGACGGGCAGCACGGTGCCACAGCACGGCTCGCCCCCATCAAGGGTGCCCTGGGGGCTTGAACCGGGCTCCGAAGCCCTACCTACTGGCGTGTGGTGACAGCAGCACCAACAATGGCGTCAGGTGACGGTGTCTTTGAGCACTGTGAGAAGCAGCAGCGCTGGGCTCAGCTGTCACCTACCTGAGAGCTCAGCTCACCCTTCGGGGGAATTACCGTCCTTAGCCCATTTTACTAAATAGGATATTTAAGCTTAGAAGGAAGGAATAACTCATCCAAAATGGCAAAGGTATTTAATATTTAATAATGAGGTATTCAAACCCAGTTCTGTCCGATTAGAGTCCATCCAAATTCATTATCACAAGAAGTGTCTCAGGCCAAGGAACTGAGGGAGGGTTCTGGCCTTTTGCATTTGGCATCGTAGGAGACAAAGTCTTCTGAGCTGTTGGATGAAAATCAGGCTAACCTGGTGTAGCACAAGGAGCCTTCAGATACTCCCGGTGGCTGTCACTGCTGCCACCACCTTGCTGACCCAGTCTGCACAAATCTGTAGCGGCCAGGTAGCCTGTCCCAGGTCACATCAGGAGAAATAGCGCACGGGGTGGGAGGGAGACGGTACAGGGCAGGTGCTTAGTTCTCTGTTTTCATGCTAGCGTGCCTGTCTGGGGAGGAGTGGCTGGAGAGGGCTGGCTACACGGGCCAGGCTGGCCAGCAGTGCTGGGAAGTTCCCTGCAAAACTCTTGGAATCTTCGGTCTCAGGAGCAGAAGGTGAGGCCGGAGAACGGGAAGATTTCAGGGAGCTGACGTCAGAGGCTGGTTCCTAAGTCACTATCAACCTGCAGTTTTTCATTTTATTGTGCAGCACTGTTTGAAATCCACAAGTCTACCAAGTGTTGAGTCTTTTTGGTTAACATGGACCCTAAAAAGAATGCCAGATATTTTTTGAAAGATGAATGATTTATTAGCCAGAGCACATTAATATAAATTTGTTTAATCAAAGGGCTTTTCCCCTAATACTTACTGAAGATTAGTTGCACTAAGAAAATGGCAGTTTTATTTGGGGAGAGAAGATAAGTTACTACTGATAAAGTCCCTACCACGCCCCCTACCCTCACAGTGGCCACACACGGTGAAGCAGACATGTCTTCCACGTGATGGATGAAGAAATCGAGACTCCGAGAGGAGAGCAGTGAGTGAAAGAGGCTGAGACTGAGCCAGACAGAAGCATTTGGTCAGCAGAAAGCCACGAGACAGAAGCTTCTAGAATGCAGTGGGAGAGGTTGACAGTGATGACTCCCCTCTCTCTGGACCTCGTGAAAACACCTTCGTCCTCAAACACAGTCTTTGATCAGTCATGATTAGGTAGCTGCTGTGGACTGTTTGTGTCCTGCCCTCCCTCCTAATTTATCTGTTGATGCCCCGACCCCCGGAGTGATGGTGTTTGGAGGTGCAGCTTTAGGGAGGTGATGCGGTTTAGATGAGGCCACGAGGCTGGGGTCAGTGCCCTTAGAAGAAGAGGGAGAGGCCGGCGCCCCTGCTCTCTCTGCCGTGGGAGGAGGAGGCGGGAGGCTGCAAGGACGAGGCTCTCCCCAGAAAATGAATAGACGGCCACCTTGGTCCTGGGCTTCTCAGCTTCTAGAACTGTGAGAGATAAATTTCTGTTGTTTTAAACCATGTAATCTATTGAATTCTGTTATAGCAAAGTGAACTGACCAAGACAGTAGCTTAGGTTATCACTTTCTTTTGTATTCAAACACATTTCCTTGAAATTTAACCCTCGCCCTTTGCGTGGGCGGGGATGTCGGATGTCTCCCCTGTCCCACTGACACACCGTTCTTAGGGCTGGCCTCTCTTCCGATGCTCGGCTGGATCCGTCACTTACCGATTCCTGTAGTTTCCCAGTTCTGTCGCAAACCTTATTTTCTTTCTGCGTAGTAATGTCGCATTTCTCCAGAGTAAGGGAATCTTGATAATTTTGTGTGTGCTGAAAGAAAAGGGCAAGGCCAGCGTGAGTGGTTGTCACTTCAGACACTACAAAGAGACAGCAGCCACAGGGCAGGTGGCGGTCGGTGTCAGCTCCGAGCTCTTGCTCCCGCACCTGCCCAGCACGGGCAAAGCTCTGCGCGGTCGGCGTCCCCCTTGTGAGGCGATGCCGTGCGCTAGTGCAAGCCTCGCCGCCCTGGCTGGGCCTCGGGGGAGCCGGGACCCTGCGTGGTCACCTTCATGCCAACAGGGCCACCGCCTTTGGTAGCATTCTGAGACCCCTAACTCGAGATGTTGACTAGATGACAGTATGTTGTGTTTTTCTTTTCTACTAAGGCTTTTTGTGTTAGAAAACAATTATAAGAGATTGTACTAATTCATTTTATCTTATTTTATCCACTTAGAGGGAGAGGGACTCAAACTACATATGGAAGTTTAAGGAACGTGATATGGGAATTTTTAGCTGGAGTCCCACTCTCTGGCACTACGGTCAGCAGACTGCAGCTGGGGTTGTATGATACAGCTGTTCCCGTACAATTCAGTTTTGCCAAAGTCTTACTCAACAACTATAACCATTGCATGGTTGGGACTGTGCCAGTGTTGTTGGGGACATGCTGAACCCCACAGGGTTGGGAAGAAGCAGGCGCGTCAGGACGTGGAATGCGGGAGAAAGCGTGATACCACACTTGTTGCAGGTAGGGCAGGGTCTCTCAGCCATGGCACGATTACCATTTGGAGCCAGATAATTCTCTGTCATGGGGCTGTTCTGTGCACTGTAGGATATTTAGCGGCATTCCTGGTCTCTACCTGCTAAGAGCTGATAGCATTACCCCAGTTATGACAACCATAACAATCTCCAGATATTACCAAATGTTCCCGGGGGCAGCAAATCTCCCCTGGTGAGGACCACTGGCTGAAAGGCAGTGCAGGGGAGGCTTTGGGGAAGGCCGTGGTGCCAGATAGAAGGCGGTGGTGGGGTAGGGTGTGAGCATGTGGGTACCCGGTGGGAGCCAAGGAGTCTGAACCGGGGAGCAAGAAAGCCCAGGCAGACAGAACTGGAGCTGGTGATCACGTTAGAAATAAGAAGTCATTCTTTAAACAAAAATATCTACCATTTATTGAGTCCTGAGTTCACGTCAAACGTTTTAAATTTACCACCTCATGTAATCTTCACAATCACTCATTTTGCAAATATAAAAATTGAGGCTTGAAAAGATACAGTGACTCTGTAAAGCTACAGCTTTGTATCAGCAGACACAGAAGTTTCTATCTGGGCTCATAATCGATACTGTGAAAGGGTCTAATCCCCGTGCCAGGCACTGTTCCCATCCCACCTTGCCCTCTCTGGACCCTAAATCAATGCAGATCAGTGGGAAACTCTGTAATTAAAACAAAGGTGTCATTTCATTACTTAGGAGCTAGAAATAGTAGCAAGGCTCATGAGAGGCATAATAATTTCTGAAAACTGCTTACATAACTCTTTCATGGCTACCTGTGCATTTATTTTAGTGGGAACTCCCTGCTCAGAATAAGCACCGAAGTCCTCAGAGTGACCTCCCTCCCCCACCCTGAGACCCCTCCGACAACCTGCCCTCTACCCACTTGCTCTTGGCTCCCTCCCTTCTGGTGGTTCTGTAAACTCACCCCTCTAGGGCTTCTGCACATGCTGACTCTTTTGCCTAAAATGCTCTTCCCCAGTGAGCTGCTTGGCTAACTCCCTCACCTCCCCTAAATGCTCATTAAAAAGTACCTGTCGGTAAGATTGTCCCTTTTCTCCACAGCGACGATGATCTTCTAACTTACTAATATGTTTTTACTTATTTTCCTTATTGTCTGGCTTCCCCTTGCAGGATGCAAACTCCACGAAGGTGAGAAGTTTGGTCTGTTATGTTCACTGCTGTAGACTCAGAGACCTGGGAACAGTGTCTGGCACATAGTAGGTACTACTCCAGATAATTTTGGATCAATGAGTCAGTTTCCTTGTTGGACAGATTGATTGGATGAAATGAAAGGATGTGTCCAGGTGTCTGAAGAACCCAATTCTCACGCTGCTGTACCGGAGTCGCTGCTACCTCCTTCCACCCACTCTGTCAGCCAAGGTGTCCTGGGAAGGACGCTGATGATACGGCAAAGTCATGGTCTACTGGATCTTTGTGAGTTTGAGCTTGTCTTGGCATGAAAAGAATAATCACATTTGGGGAAATGGAAGTAATTACTCCATATTGCTTAATATACCTAATAACTGTTTAATAAAGGATATAAAAATTTCCCTGCTTTTTACCTTAGTAAATGTCACTCAATCTATAATCTAATTACTTCAATTTTCCATTTAGAAAATTAATTCATTTTGAAATGAAAAAGCAGCTGAAAAATTTTCCTTTCTGGCCAAAGCCTTAGAAACTCAGATGAGTTCCTGGACCTCTCAGCTCTCAGAGGTCAAGAGCAGAGCTCTCCAAGTCAGCTAAATGGACTCCCACTTATGTTGCTGCTCCTTGAGTTTGACCCGGAGTAAATCAATTAAAGCAGACGCACGTTTCTCAGGTTTCTCTCCCTCCCCTTCTCTCTTCCCATTTCTTCTTGCAGGAGACTTGCGTGATACAGAGAGATCTTAGCGGCAACGTTACATGTGACAGGAGGGGCCTCAGTGTCTCTGCAGCTTAGTCTCCCCATTTGTGAAAAGGAAAAGAAAAATGAAATTAATTGTATCAAGTGCCTACTGTGAGCTAGATATTTATCTAAGCATTTTGTACATCTTTTGTCATTCAGTTCTCATACCTTTGTTAAGTGAATGGATGAATAACCATCGCATTAATATTGTCTAATGTTTAATAAATGCCTATTATCTTCCAAGTGTTATGCTAAGTATTTTACATGAATTATCTCAATTAATTCACATAACAACTCTATAAGGTAAGTATTGTAATTCCATTATTAGCCTCATCTTCTAGGTAAGAAAATGTGTGTTGAATGACGGTAAATAATTTGCCCAAATCATATAGCTTGTAAGTAGTCGAGCCTGATGTTGAAATAGGTATTATGTTTTCCTCATTTCAACCAAGCTCACAATTTTTCAATACTCTTTCCACGATCGCCAAGCTGGTACGTGGCAGGTTGGACTACTAAGTATCCGTCCATTACATTCCGTGCTTATCTTCTTCAGAGTGGTTTCCTGTGGCCTGTGTGATGCTCCGTTTAACACCGAGATATGCAAATTGCCACCCACAGCACACATGCGCGCCGTGAACAGAGCTGAGATTCCGCAGCCCTGGGCCTGCCGGCCAGCGTGCCTGTGTTGCTACCAGCCGGCTGGGTGCCCCGCCGAAGACTCTGTCCTCCGAATGTGAGTTCTGGCCAGCTGTTGATGAGGGAAGAGCTGAAGCACAGCGACTTCTGTATCTCCCGCTCTGGAGCGGGGAAGCCGCAGGGGAGCAGTTTGAGAACTGGGCCTTTGCAGACAGAGGAGTCCCCGTGGTGCGCGAGGGCACGGGGAGGGCTGGGGAAAGGTGACATGAAGACAGAACACAGCAGGGACCAAACATTAGAAAGGTTTGAAAAGCAGCACATTCCCTCTTTGGCAGGACCTATCTCTATGGAATCCAGAGTTTAAGCGTGGTCCAGATGATTTCACTGATGACCGGCGTTAAGCTCCGTGGAGCAGGGATTTAGAAAGGGAAGCAAGCGGCTTGCTGGGGGCTGGAGTGGCATTATCAGACCACAGCAGTCTCATCATAAAAACTGACAAACCAAATACTAATTACAAGTTTTCTTTCAGTAAGGAGACTTTAATGGATTCTGGACTTTTTGTTCTTTCCCACCCAGCGATAACAATTGATCGTGACTCAATCTGAATAATACTTTCCTTTTTTCTCTAGCTCCCTCCAGAGAGTAAGGGCACAGTCCCTGAAGCTGAGGGAACTTCTCCAAGGTTTGCCTTGTCCCAGGCTGACACCTGTTCCCGGGGCCTGAGGTAATCCCTGCTTTGAACATCACGGGCCCCCCGTTAGTACTAGTATCAGCCAGTACTAATCCTGGGGTGATGGCGATGCCTGGCCAATGTCCACACATGGTAAAAAGAATGATGTTCTTTTCCTTGAGCCACCTGAGATAATTCCCCGGAAGGATGTTTGAACTGAAGAAAGAAGGAGGGTTGTGGTGGCTTGTTCAGGTTTAACAGGGCGCAGTTTGCAGCCAGACTGGGGAGGGCTTCTGTGGGACACAGCGGGCAACAGAATTCAGTATCCAGTTCTCCGGGGAGACTGGGTGCCATGCAAGAAACCGCTGATGAGAATACAAGGGCACCCCTCTGTCATTTTTGAGCTGTCAACTTTAAATACAGACAGATTGGTAGATGGTTACTATTAAAGAGAATAATTCAAATGGTTTCTCTTAAAGAGCAAAGATCTTTTCAAAGTATAATGGATCATACACCTTTCAAACCTAGAAATGGCTGGTGAGGAAGATAATGGGCTTTTCCATGTAATTTTACAGATTTAAGAATTCAAACCTGGACAAGGCTAGATGCGGAAGACGGATTGGAAAGTCCTGGTAGGACTTAGGACTGTTGATAGGGACCAGTGACTTTGCCCCCAGTTCGCTCTGCCTACAGAAAATGCCTTCTTCGTTCTTGTCTGTTTTTCTAAGATTCTGCACTTATTATGTTCACTACTAGAATTTAAAAGATAAAAAATGCATAAAATGAATTGAAACAAGGCAAATGGAGCTTGAGTAAGAAAAATGTTATTTACTGAAGTGGGGATGAGAGTACAACACATTTTTAACAGTTACATTTTAGGTAAAGCATATGCTCAAAAGTTATAAACTTCCATATTTTAAGTCAAGGAAAATAATTATAATTCATTTTTGTTCATCAATATTGTGAACTTGCCAGGAATTGTGTTGGGTGCTGGGAATAGTGTAGTTCATCACGGTAATAAGATATCGGCCTCCAGTTTTGCATAAGTACAACCAGGAAACTGGTTGAGTGCGCCGTAGGGTTACTCCTTTCATTGTGGCATTATTTGAAATTGCACCATTACTTGGATCCTTCAGAGGACATGTTACTTATCTATATTTTCTATTTCTTTTTATAGTGAGAATTTATTAGTTTTCAAAGAGAATAATTTATATTATAAAATATATATTTTGCATCCTTTTCAAAATTTACAATGCACCTTTGTGTATGGATGCTACACTTACGGAGGGAAGCAGGGCATTTGGTGAAGGAATGTGGCCCTGGCCACTCCGTGATCGAGACTATATGCACAGCACATGGCGTAGTACCTGCAAGGTAGCCAGAACGTAATGAGCTGTAGCTGTTACAATGTTGACATTTTATTTGCCTTCCTAGTTTGTAAATACCTTGCATCAAGTCAAATCCTATGAAATTGCTCATATTTGTCTAGTTTTTATCTACAAAAATGGCACTTTTATACAGATCAACCTGATAGCAATAGGTTATAGTAGCAGTTATATGTGAATACAGTACCAGCAACCTCGTAGTGAGGTACCTGCAGTTGCCGGATCTAAGGCATCGAGGTGGGGGCTGGGAAACGGCCCCCAGGGAAGCACAGAGCCAGCCCGAGGGTCTGCCGAGGTTAGAGAGGCCTTTATGGGAGAGCTTCCCAACACCCCGTAGTCCTGCATGGTGGAAGGAGACCTTGGGGTGAGAGCTCAGTACAGCTGGGACAAAGCTACTCAACTCCCCTGGAGGCAGCGGTGGGGCCACGATCTGCTGACACTGGAAGACAGTGGGGGCACAGACAAGGGGAAAACATTGCTCCCAAGGGGAGAGAGGTCAGCCTTTCTTCATGCGAGGAGGGCATTTACTTGGAAACAAGGCCTCCAGCGGCACGAGGGCCGAGTCTCATTCACGCAGGCTTTGTAGGGTGTTAAAGACCAACGCTGGGTTCCCTTCCGCAAGGTGCTTCTGGGTGTCCTTGATTATCTACACTGTCTTCTAAGCCTCTCTACTTGCTTGAGGGTATTTTGGTACAATGAGCACTCCTAAGAAACACTGCCCCTCCCCCCGCCACAATGTTCTAAAGCTCAGCAGGTGTGTATATAAAGACTCATTGAAGAATTATTATTTTCTCCCAATCCATATGTTGCAAATAATACCAGCAAAACAGTATTTTTTTGTGGCGCAATTCTGAGTTGGAATTAGGAGCATTTTGAGCTGTTTTTAGATGGTATCTTCTATGAGCGAGATGTTCTTCCCCTGAAAAGGTCCTGCAAAATCAATATTGATTGATTCTTAGGTTGAGGCAAATAATATGCGCCTTTACAGTCTTTTCTATATCAGAATCAATTTCAGGCTAACAGACACAACTTTGAGCCTTAAAGACTGGTGACCTTAATAACTTTGGTGAAAGGCTTTGTGAGAAACCAGTGTGAAGGATGCTTTATTGCTACACACCACACATAGAAATGACTTCCCACTTTCCCTCCCAGGTACTTACAAGTATTGCTGCCAAAGCTGAAAAAGCCATAGGCATGCTCCTCTTAACCTTCTGAATGTATGCTTTAATTATGATAAGGCTGCTAGCTGTAACAGATAGACACTGAAGTTTCAGTGGCTTAACAAGCTTGTTGCATAGACAGTCTTCCACATGGTGATTCAGGGATCAAGCCCTGTCCCCATTTTGGCTCCATTATCTCCTGTATGTGGCTCTATGTTCATTGTGAAGGTAAAAAAATGGTGGTGAAGACACATTAGTCTCTTAATTCAGCCCATGAAAAACACACATAACTTCTGCTTGTAATCCATTAGTAAGAACTGGTATCATGGCCCCATCTAGCTGAGAGAGGAGCTGGAGAACATGGCCCTTGCCCCGGCGTTCACCTCCTTGCAACACGGCTATGCTTGGAAGGGGAGCACACATCTTTGTTGGACAGCTGCTGTCTCTGCCACCATAGCATATAACTCTCATGCTCCCTTGTCATGAATCAAGATATCAGAATGACATGTGCTGGGAATTTTTTTGGAAGGATTTTTGAAGAGTATGCATTCTTAAAAAGATGTTTCCTCTTGCAGAATCTGCCATCTTGTCCCCTGGATGGGCAGACTGCATGGGCGTAACCCTCCACAGCCTCTGCTGGGTCTTGCACCCTTGACTTCTTGCGGCTGCATGATTCTATGGGGAGGGGTTGCCTGCCTTCATGCTATAGACACTATTTCTGTTCAAAACATCACCTTTGGTTTCCCTGACATGCAGTGATGTGATATCATTAGGGAGAGGCTTTCTTGGGTCATTATGAATGTCAAATGTGGTTCAGTCAGAAAGCACTGTTGGAGAAATTTACGGTGCATGCTGCATACTAGGTTATTCCACAAACTCACTGAGGAAATTTCCAATGTTGCACAGTTGAGGCAGTTGACATGGTTTTCAGTAATTCAGAGATGTGGAGGCTCTTGATTTCACTTATAAAATTTAAATCTTGAAATGATTGATGGCTCTGGTTAATAGTATGCCATAATTTCACAAGTGCATAACATTTTTTATTCTTTATCACAGTGGGAACATGAGGAGATCTTTGTGTATAAGTGGACAGGAGCAGGAACTTTGAAATCTGACCTTTTAAACACGCCAGTCTTCAGTTTACTCATCCAATGGGAATAATACTGCTGCCCATCTCATGGGAGGGCTGTGAGGACAAGCGGATGAAATGCAAGTTCGATGTTTAGCCCAGGGTTTGGCGCATCACATGCTCAATCAGCAGAAGCTCCTCTCTTCTCCCTCCTCCTTCTTTACTGGTTTCCTATTGATGCTGTAACACATGGCCACAAACAAACAAATCATCTCACAGTCCTGTAGTCAGAAGTCCAACATGGGCTTCACAGGGCTAAATCCAAAGTGTCAGCAGGGCTGGTTCCTCCCAGAGGCTCGAGGGCAGAATCCATTCTCTCACCATTTCCAGCTTCTAGGGGCTGCCCACCTTCCGTGGCTCGTGGAGTTTTCTCCATCTTCAAAATCAGCAACAGCAGTGGAGCCCTTCTCACATCACATTGCACCTCTCTAAGCCACCCTCCTGCCTCGGCTTCCATGTCTAAGAACCCCGTGGTTACACCGGCCCTCCTGGATAATCCAGGAAGACCTCCCTGCCCCAAAGTCAGCTGATCAGCAACCTCAGTAATCCCCCTTTGCCGTGCAGCCTAACAGATTCACATGTTTTGGGAATTAGGACGTGGATGCTGGAGGGGCATTATTCTGCCCAGCCTGCTTTCTTCCTTGTGTTGCAGGTGGTGGTTGTTAAAATATTGGAACCCTTTATATTCTAATTTACTCGGTGCTCTGCTGTCATTTTTACTTTTAGAGTGAACTACTCTTAATAAAGGAATCTTCCAAAGTAGTTTTACTGATGCCAAACTTCTGTTTTTTTGCTCCAAAGCAACTATTTTAAGCACAGGGGACCAAAATAGAGATAATGTTCTATTATTTACCAGTAGCTATTAAGAGCAAAACAATAATGCACATTATCATTTTTTTCTCTCCTTGCAGGCTCTCGTGTCACTGGAAAATATGCAGTGCTTGGGAGCCGATGCAAACAGCAGAGGATGGACGAGCATTCAGTACCGAGGCATCTATTTCCACAAAGTGGTTCTGGATTGACTCCCATTAACTCTGCCGTCCGCCAGATACTCAAAAGGACAAAACAAAATTTAAAATTAAAAAGCAAAACAGAACGCTAGTGTAGAACTTGTAATGCTCTGACACATGTTCCCTTCGTGGGGTGTTCGCATGTGTGTAATTATCAGCATGTCTGGACGACGGAAGGGACGATTCTGCGAGCACGTCCAGGCCACCAGGTAGAAGAGGATTTGAGGGCTCCCCGGTATTACCTTGGGCCGGTCCTGCCTTGATATTCATGCCCACGCTTTCCCTTCTCTATCCTTTCATGTTTCTTCAAAAGGACTTGAAAGGTGGTTCCCGGCAGAAAAGCTATTCTGCTCAGTGGGGGAGGACTGGCTTATTAGCATTAAGCATCTCTCTGACACTCCGTCCGCAGGCGTTGGTCCAGCGTCCTCGCGCAGGGCGCCCAGGGCTCTCCGGGCTTGCTCCGTGGCCGGGCAGCCCTGTCCGGAGGAGCCCAGCCGGTGCCGGCCCAGCGCCGGGAACAGGCCCTTGTGAACCGGCCCGGCTGGGAGGTCCTGGGGAGAGAGCTGGCTCAGCGGGGCAGAAAGGAAGGACAGCGACTAAGAGAAATGTGCAGAAATTCTGTGTAACCAACAGCACAATGCGTGGCAGGGCACAGTGGCCTTTGCACAGGCGCATGATGCCAGCCGGGGCTTTGCTGGGTGCGGGGGAGGCGGCAGGGGGAGGAAGGACCGAGAGCAGAGGCAGGCGGTGGCGCGGGAGCAATCGATGCCGGCCTTTGGGCAGCCTGACGTTTGCGGTTATCTAATGTTTCTCCCGTGTGGCTGCTGAGGGGACGCGCGCGATGGCCGCGATGGCCGGGCAGATGGGCTCCGGGGCTTGGCCGCTGGAGGCCCCGAAGCGCGACGGTTCGCGGGGGCTCCTCCTGTCTGCTTGGGAAACAGCAGAACCGAAAACCCAACCCTAAACAACCACCCCCCACCCCTCTTCCCAAGTTAACAAAGCCCCTGCTGGGGTAACCAGGGTCCACGAGGGACAGCAGGACAGGACGGGAAGCCTCTGGCACCGAGGTCCCCTCTCCCCCGCGCTCTCCGCTCCACTCCCCAGACCCTGGGCTGACCCCCAGGAGGGCTAGCGCTGACCGCTTGGCCCCTGGCCCGGACCTTTCTATACGAAGTCTCCCCAGGCCCGCACCTGCTGGCTTACCCACCTAACACCGTGCCCAGCACGATGCAGATGCTCAACGCAGCATCTTCCTCCTGGTTGAAATCGCTGTCTGGTGTTCAAGCTGATCCTAGGGCCGGACAACGCTTCTGCAGACGCGTCCCGGGCAGCGCAGCACCGGACAAGGAGGCATCACCTACACCTGCCAGGATGGCTGTTACCTAAAACACAAAAGAAAACTTGGCCAGGATGTGGAGAAATTGGGTCCCTTGTGCACTGTTGGTGGATACAAAATGGTACAGCCGCTGTGTAAAGGGGTGTGGAGTTTCCTTATTGTTAAAAACAGAACTATCATGTGATCCGGCAATCCCACTTCTACCTATTTATACAAAAGAATTGAAATCAGAATTGTAGAGATAGTAGCAGTCCCGTGTTCACTGTAGCATTATTCAACCTAAATGTCCACCGACAGATGAATGGACAAAGAAATTGTGTGCACACACACACACACACAGAAATATTAATGAAGGAAATTCTGCGATATGCAACAACATGGATGAAGCATAATGTCCTCAAAGATATTATGCTAAGTGAAAGAAGCCAGTCACGGAAAGACAAACCATACATGATTCTCCTTATTTGAGGGGTCTAAAATAGCCAAATTCATAGAATCAAAGAGTGGAATGGTGGTTGCCAGGGGCTGGAGGATTGGGGTTGGGGAATTACTAATCAACATGCAGAAACTTTCAGTCAGCTGAGATGAATAAGCTCTAGAGATCTGCTGTACAACATCGCGGGGACACCTGTGAGCATTCTTACCACAACAGAGTAAGTAAGTAAAACGGTGAGGGCTCCAGCACCCGGTGATCATTGTTTAAAACTTCCCACCACCATGTAGCATTGTAACCTCGGGCGGTGCTAGGACTCACCTTCCCCATCTGTTAAGTGGTAACAGTGCCCATGTTCAGGCAGTTGTGAGAATTAAATGAATCCTCAATTTGCCTTGTGCCTGACACATGGTAGTTTTGTAGGTGGTTAAGGTATCATTATCCAATCCATTTTCTTAGAAAGGGCTATATTAAAACCCTTTTAAGCATGTAGTTGAATGTCTGCTTATCATTTGGATATTTCGAGGAAAAGAAGTTCTTCCAGCACCATATGTTGATGAACTAATGTATGGCTAAAGTGACGAATTTGCATGCTGGTCCATTTTTATGTTCCCTGTCCTCTCTTGGCCCCACATTTGGATGCATCCTTCCCCACATTTGAAGTATGTTTCCTCTATCATCAATCTATAAGTGCTTAAATTGTGTAGGCTGTTAAAAAAGAAAAATAAATAGAAAGATTGAAGAAGTCACATATATTATAGAAAATCTCTGCTTGGAGTCCATCAGGCAAATGGAGAAGGCTGAGGGTTTACAAACGAGATGTCTTGTGGTTGACAGCCCTTGATCTGCAAAGGCTCTTCTCTTCTGAGCTGTCCACGGTTCTTTTTCAGAGACATGATTAAAATTACCTTTGCTGCTTGAAAGTATTGGGGATCTGCATGGAAATGTCAACTCAGAGCTCTGTATAGATTTACACTTGCTTAGAGGTAATGAATCCATTAAGAGAGACATTACTGGTGAAATTAACCATATTCCCTAATGTGAATTTTTGCCATGGTGTTGTCTCAGAAAAGCATCATTTAACTCCCCCGCCCAAAATAGTTTCAGAAGTCCATAGACAGAGTGATATTCACCATCTCTATTATCTATTTAGCTACAGAAGAGTCTTTGCCAAATATGATAATTAATTAGCTCTGTACTTCCAACTTGGGGGCGATTGTCTCTCATTAGAGGCTGAAGTGGCCCCTGAGTCTGGTTGCTCAGTCGGCTCAGTTGCATCTTGCTTCGGGAGGTTACATAAAGAAAAAAAACATCAGTATAATTATAAACAAGGAGAAAAACAAAACTGTCAGATGCTTGTCATGTGATTTTATGTGGTTGGTGTTTCTTTTTTTGATTCTTAGTAAATAGAAGGCTTGAGATGTGGGCTATTATTGAAATAAGAAAGTAATACCCTTATGATCGATATCACTGACACAATCCTGAATGCAGGAGAAAAATAAAAACCAAGCCTTTTAAAATATATTTGGCATTTTAAAATGTATCGCTGCACTTTGCTCTTCAGTCGTTCAGTTTTTCGACTTGGTTGTTGGATCTGATTTAGTTTGGAGCTGCTGTCTGTATCATTTTGCTATTGTTAATGCTATGCCAGGGACAAGTGAAGCATAAAAGGCCATCTCTGTTTATAGGGCAGTAGTGATTTCTGTGTCCTTAAGGTTGAAGAAAAACAGGGGTATTCTTATTTCGTTTGCTGGAACATCCAAAAGAATAAAATAAGCAAGTAGTAAAAGCACAATTGTATGAGTGTGTTTTTTAAAGAGACAGACAGACTGTGCTGACCTTTCCCCCGCCCCGCCCCCATTGGTGTTTGGTCGCCTCTGCAGAGAATGCACACCCTGCCAGCTCTGGCCTGCCTGAGTCCCCCATAGGGTGCCCTGAGTCCCTTTCCTCCCTGCCACTGTGTCCAACCACGCTCAGACACCCAGCCAGACGTGTGTGTGCAGTGCGTCACCTTCGGGGGAATTTGTGTCTGTGAAGCCAAGCGACATTAGGGAGTCAACTCCTTCCAAAAGCGTGTTTACATCAACACAAGCTTCATTGCAGATGAGATCATTATGGTGTTTGAGGTGTGGGGGAGCCCAGACAGGTCACACCAGGGTCTGTGGCCCTCTGCTCCCAATGCCTGTCCCCTCCTCCTGCACTGACATCCACATTTGTTCCAGACCCTTTCCTAATGTTGTAGCATAATTCATTAGGACAGCCTTAATGAGCTGATAATTAGTCTGGCGGGAGGAAGTGAAGAGGAAGGGGGCAGAAGTGCCAGACTCTGAGAAAGTTGAGCAGGCCGGGTGTCTTGGAGAACCCTAGAGAGCTTTCCGTCAACAAAATGGATCACGCTTGCAGGCAGTAAAACTTTCAAATGACCTTCATGTCAAAATATTAGGCTGCTATTTTTTGCTGGATGGTGGTTTCATAAACATAAAAAGCACACATATCATTCAGACTACAGCAAAATTTGTCGCAAATATGTGGAGCTCTCTTTTTTTAGAAAGACTAATGTAGCCTCCATGCAGTGGAGAAAATGACATAATATCCCAGTCTTTCACTTCAGCTGAAATAGATATTTACGGCAGGCTTGTGTGTGCTCGTCAGCTCTTTTTTTTTTTTTTTTTAAAGGAAACACTAAAGTATATACAATGATATATAAATAGGTACAAGAGAAAGATATAAATCCTACAGAAATTTTGCTTATTTTCATTCAGGAAAATTGTCCACTGAGTTTTGCAATCTACAGAAAAGGCAAGGATGTTAATATTATATTCACAGTCAGAAAATAGAGTTATGATGAACTGAGAGAAACTCTTCTCAGCAGGAGGAACAATAATCATCGGAACTATGGACAATAGATATCTTTTCTTTGTTGAAATAATTTCTTCTCAAGGTTAAACTTCCAGAAGGCAGATAAATGTTTGAATTTGCACTGTCTAAATGACAGGAAATGTAAATAAATATGTTCCAAAGAATTTGTAGTTTCTCTTCTGCTTGAGTTTCGGGGCACTCCCTTATCTAGGGTACACCAGGCTGAATGAATAACGGAGGATTGATAAGACATTCTGATTCATAAAATCAGGTCTAAGCAGCAAATCCGAGGTTAAGCGAATAGTTTGGGGAACTGAGAAACAATGTTGCTTGGAGGGAGACAGGAAATCCAATAACTGATAAAGATTAAAATAGTAATTACATGCCATTTTCTAATAGTGCTGTGGTCACCAGTTAATAAAGATAATGTACATTAAAAGTGCTTTGCCAAGAAAAAAGCATTGCACAAATGTTGTGTTTTATTGCTGCTTTTAGAATTAAGGGCGATTACTTAGCTTGGGTTTTGGCAGCACCAGTAAGAATGGGATCTGCCTCTTTGGTTCACCTCTGACATCTCTGGATCAAAGAAAATTCCTCCCTCCTCTTAAGATTGGAACTAACCAAATGTACTGCTAAGTATTAGGTTATTAAGTATGAAATGTCCAATTTCATAAGTACTAAGGTTGCTAGTTGATATCTCTGACATTTCACTTTGGCACTGTTTGTTTTATTTTTACTGTGAAGGTACAACCTCAGTCTTTCAAACACATGTGTTGGCTTGTGGTTATTTTTCAAATTTTTTTAGAGCGATTTTTGTGAAACCATGAATAAATCAAAAATTCGTGTTATTTTTGAATATGAGTTCCATTGCGGAACCAATGCAGGGCAGACAGCTTGAAATATCAACAGTGTTTGGGAAGGATGTGGCTAATGAACACACGTACATTGATGGCTTGAGAAGGTCTGTTTTGGTGATTTTAATATTGAAAATGAGCCATGTAGGTGACCTGAGACCAAGGTGAATAACGATGAGCTGAAAGCTGCAGTGGAAGTGAATCCCTCTCAGCTTACACATGAATTAGCAGCAAGGTTTGATGTGACTATTCCAACAATACTGGACCAGTTGAAACAAATGGGCAAGGTAAAGAAGCTGGATAGATGGGTTCTGCATGAATTAAATGAGTTTCAGAAGAGAAATTGTCTCGAACCTTGTCTTTCTTTTCTGTCACGACCTAAAGGTGAATGATTTCTACATCGTACTGTTACATGTGATGAAAAATGGATTCTTTTTGACAATTGCAAGTGTTTGGCACAATGGCTGGATAAAGACGAAGTGCCGGAAACACAGTCCAAAACCGAATATTCATCAAAAAAAGCTAATGGTATCTATTTGGTGGTCCAGCGCTGGTATTATCCACTAAAGGCTTCATGAAACCTGGTCAGTGCATTGCAGCGGATGTCTACTGCAACCAACTGGATGAAATGATGACGATGTTTGTGATTAAGCAGCTGAGATTGGTCAATAGAGACAGGCCAATCCTCTAACAAGACCACAGGTTGTACAAACACCACTACTCAAACTACAGAGGCTGGACTTGGAAACTCTCTGTCATCCACTGTATTCACCAGACCTTGCACCAACTTACTACCACTTCTTCCAAGCTTTGGACCACTTCTTACGAGCAAAAATGTTCAATTCTCAACAAGCTGTGGAAAACGCCTTTTATGATTTCACCACCACTCGCTCGGTAGGCTTCTTCACTGCCGGCATAAACAAGCTACTGTTAAGATAGCGAAACTGTGTCAATAGTGTAGGTGCATACTTTGATGAATTGTACTGCTTCTTGTATGAGATATAATAAACTACACTTTTGATTTGAAATTGAACATTTCATATTTAATGACCTAATAAATCATGTTCCAAAGTCTTGAGATCAACCTGCTTTCCCTGGCCAGTGCTTCTCAAACTTTGATGTGCATAGGAGCCACCAGCAGGCAGGATCTCATTTTGTGCATCTGGGTGGGGCCCGAGAGTCTGCATTTCCAACAAGCTCTCCAGTGACGCCCTGCCTGCTGGTCCAAGGACAACAACCCCTTGGTGTGTGGTCCCCTTGAAGGCTTCATTTCACAAGACCTGTTTCTCAGACACTGTTTTCCTTCTATCCCCGGGCAGCATTTTGGGTGCAGAGCAGCCAGCAACGGAAAGGGGTTTGGCTGGGAGTTCACAGCGCCCTGTTATGAATTAACTTGAGCAAAGATCATTCAAGATGACCTATCAATTTTGCTTTCTGAAAATTTTAATACAGTCATATCTTGCTTATTGTCCATCTACTTTTAGATTTTAAACAAGGAAGGTTTATTTCTTTGATGTACATGACAACACTCTTTAAAATGGAACATGATTCAGTTTCTAATATTAGAAGTAAATACATAGTGAGTATCTGAGTTGTGGGTCAGGCCAGGGCTCACAGGTGGGGACACCTTCCAGATGCATTGGAGGGACTCAGTCTAAAACTGGGGCTTCTGGTGGAGAGATGTGCCCCTCAAAAAGGGCCATTAATATCCATGATTTTGATAGATATTTCACAAGTTGGGAGCTATTAATAGTCCAGACTTAGAGAACATTGTTCAATGGTTGAATTATTTTATCAGAAAAACTGTTTCACACCTGAGCAAGACCATACGATTCTCCAGTGCATCACCATAACACACAACTTTGGGGTCATGGCAATTGTGTGTTTTCAGCATCCACTGTAATCAATTTTTACAGCACAAGGCAGCCCTGGCAGCTTCAGATGTCTTGAAGTCATTTTCAGATGGGCTCTCAGGGAAAAAACAAAGGGTCCAGGTGCCCGGGTATGTAGGTTCATTCCCTGGGGACCAGCTTACATCAGTCTTGGTCTTCCATGCCTGGCCTTTTCTGCAGCCCTCTCTTGCACGACTTATATCCTCTGCTGATGAACAGAACCACCTTATAAAGTGAAGTTATCCTCTGTGGCTAAATATTCAGCCAAACTATTTCAAGCTCCTCCAAGTATTTTAGAAAGATCCATTTACTTAAAAACAATAGAATTGCCAATAACATGTCATTTTAATCTATTCACGGAAGGAGTTCACTACAAAAATCTGAGTCATCAACATTAGTATTCTTGAAATATATACATCTGAAAATACATTTGCATATCCCAAAATATGAAATGCAGATTTCCCCCCCCAGATTCAGACTTGCCATCTTTACTTAGTCTGTATTTATCTCTATTTCCTTCCATGTTGATTACTTTTTATCCAGAGCTAACTGTTCATGCATTCTGCTATTTAGGTAGTACTCTGTCCAAACGAGGCAACTGTTGTCAGAAGAATTAAGTTTAGATCTAAAAAAACACCAGGAAGTGGGAAGAGGTTAACATTTAAGTTTAACAAACTCAAGAGAAAACTGAAAATTTTACAGGCATACATTTCCCCCTAGATTTTCTGTTTAATACCCAGGGTGACAACCTGTTCTGGATAGTTCAGAAGGATAGCTTTAGCACTAAAAGTCCAATGTCCAGGAAACTCCTCAGTCCTGGGCCAAGTAGAATGGTTGGTCACTCCCAAAATACCTGTGTTCATGGATGTCACTTACAACAAAAATAACACCCTGGGGAGCATGGTGGGGCTGGCAGGACTTTACTAACGAAACTCAATGTCACAGTGAGGGTTCTAGGATGACGCCTAGAAGGGAACAACCACATATTAGCCAAATCCATCCCTGTCTTGTTCATGAGATTGTTGCATCTAGATCCGCAGTGGGCCACCTTTCAAAGGATCCAACCACACTACTGTTTGCCAGGAGAAAGGGGATGATGTAAACATGCTGGAGGGGCATGGGATTGGTGAAGAGTGTACTAGCTTACGAGGATCCTTACTGATCCTAAACATCGGCTCATGTGCTGTTGTTGTCTCATATATTGGATCATCAATCTATGGTCTATCTGGATTTATAATCCAGGCCTATAATCATAGGCCTGTCAGTGGTGGCCCTATCATAATTGGATCATTTCTAACCCAAAACCTAGTTTTCTGTTTATTTAAATTTATAGAAACTTTGCTTTTCAGGGAATAAAGTCAAGTGAGGAAGAGTCTGAAAATACGAGCAGATATGATCAGGAACTTCTCTCCCTATGGCCTGGGTAGAATTGTCTAAAATTTTGTTTTAATGAAGTCAGAGATTGGTTCCAACAAAATCCTTCTGTGCAATTCTTACTACGCAAATGCTTCTCCCCAGCAGAGAAAGTCAAAGTCAAACAACAAAAACCAAGCAGTTCTGATCATTCTTCCTTTGCAATCATGTCTATTCACTCCTGTCCTCTCCAGCCAAGCCCTTGTGATTGTGCCTCTGGGTGCCTCCAAGTATCACCCAAAAGGTCTTCTAGTAGCCAGGATTTCTCACTCCCTCCCTAAATCCTTTTGGATTTATCCTATGTAGTCTTTCCACCTCTGGTTTCTTAAACGGTCACTTTGATCAGATTCTACCACTGATCAGACATATTCTCTGCTTCCCTCCCCATTAAAGTTCCAACCCCTTAGTTTAGTTAAGTGACTTTTGTAAGGAATTGCAAATACCCTGATGGATCAGTCAGCGAGTTCTTTGGTTCCAACCTAACATAAGCAGGTAGCCTGAGCAGTAAAGGGAACGGGCAGGGGATAAGGCTGAGTCATTCATGGACAGAGGGAGGAGCTCCACGGCCTCAGTAACCAGAGTTAGTCCTGGTGCAGAAACACCCACCTCTGCCGAGTTCCTCTTGGCGTTAGTCTGCAAAAGGGCTCTCTCCATCGTGGCCTGGAGTCACATTCTCCAAGTTTAGCAAACCCAATGGAAAGCGAAAAAAATGTCACCTGTGTATTCACATATGAAGCCCAGGCAAAGGCTCTGGCTCTGCTGGGGCCATGAACCCACCTCTTGGTGGCGCATTGTAAGGCAATGGGACAAAGAATCAAGACTGGCTGGGCCTGGGTCACACACTCATTCCTGTGGCCTCCCTTAAGCTGTGAGTGACAACACTCCCCAATGAGACAGAATAAAACAGGGCTGGCCTCCTGCAGGGAGAATTTCGGGACAGCCCAATACAGCATATCGCAGCACCACCAGCTAGATCTCAAAGTCAGGGGACTGCACGAGCTATTTGACTCTGTAGAGTAGAACTTACATACCTGTAAGTGGACATTTGCGTCTGAGCTAGCATTTATTTGTTTATGTTATTATAATAAATTAAACTGGTAACTGAGATGTGCTCCCATTGGTCTGAGATGTATTCTTCCAGTTTCATAACAAGTAACTAATTTTTAAAAGTTCCACCATTTCATGACCTGTGGGAAGAGGGATGGCCGAAATTACTTCTATTTAACCAAACAGTTTAACCAGTTCTTTTCAAGTCCTAGCTGTGTATTTTCAGCTAAAAGGCTGCCCCTCTGAACCTGTTCTGCAGGGCTTTGGCACAGAAAACAGCTCTGTTTTTGAGTCCTCAGAGAGGCTGTGCTGACTTTAGGACGCTAAGATGTATTTGGAGAGACGGCCCATCTGACAGCTTAGCTGGAGACAAACACTCGGACTTGGCAGCTCTGGAGGGGGCCAGGTGCACAGGGCCCCATGCTGTCTCCGAGAGGCAGCCTCCTTCGAAGTCTCCAGGACACATTCACCAGATGTGACAAATCCAGTTGGGTCACTAAAGAAATTGTGTCACTGTGTTCTTTCTACTTACACTTAATTTCATCGAAATGGCAGCATTTTCCACTGTTTGCCTGGCTCTTCGCAACAGGGTGTTGCAAATCCTCCCAACTCCCCGCCCCTAGTGGCAGATCAGGCTGTGAAGTCAGGCTGTCCCACTGCACCCACAGCTGGAGGAGGCGCAACGCTCGCCGCACTGCTGTCCAGCCTCCCCAGCCCGCCACGAGCCCAGCAGAGCGCGGGGGCAGGACTCTGAACAAATTAGGGAAGCGCTTTAGGCCTCAGTTTCCTGTCTGTTGAACGCGGCTAGCTACACCCTCACTTGGGGTTGTCACAGCGAGCCTCTGCGTCAGCCTGCATGGGCCACGTGGGCAGCGTTGTTTCATGCTTTCTGTGTGTCTCCAACCCAACACCAAGTGAGGGCTCTTTGTCAGCAAGAAAATGGATTTTTTTTCCTCTTGCTACGATGGCCCACCTGGTCCCGGAGGTAATGAGAGCTTTTAAAATGACCTGAAGTTTCTCCGCAAAGGACAAAGCGAGGAAAGGGTCTCCCAGCTACACACAGGGACAATTATGCGCTCACATGGAGGAGATGGCATTGTCATGCCATCCCCCCGAACAGCTAGGGCAGCGGGCTGATTCCACGGTTACCTCCCATCTTTTCATTATTTCAGTTCCTCATAAAGTAACTTTTTACTGAATGGCTAAGAGTAGCCTAGCATCATTTTCTTCTAAGCCTTTTTGTGAATTCCACTTACAGCAACGTTATCATGGTTTCTGCCATGGCATTTTCCAGGGTTTTTCCTCCTTTTTCTGCTGTACACTGCCTTCTTTCTCCTTCTCTGCCTCGTCCCTCTCTTCACCCAACCCTCCCCCTCCCAGAGCCAGGAAGAGCCTTCTGTGCAATGTGCGTTTTCAATAATGTCTACTAGCTGGGCTCATTTGTTCCACCCTTTTTCCATGTCATTCCCCCACACACTTAAGTAGAAAGCACCCTGCGCTTAAATAATATCGACTTTGTGAGCTGAGAGGCTCACGCCATTATGAACTGATTTAACTTGATTAGAGGGTCAGGATGCCAAGGTCGTGTAGGTGGAAGAATGCCCCTCACTCTAATGGGATACAGCAGCCCATTAGACTAAGGAAAAGGGAAAAGGCTGTGTGTGTTTCCTGCAATGACCATGTATGCGGATACTGAGTTTTCACGGGATCTTTTGGGTTTGAGTCCATCCTTCTATTCTTCGGTCTTGCTTTATGTACCAAACAGACTATTAAAGACTTCCCCTAAAATAAGAACTGATTAAGATGGGAAGAAAAGTAGGTTTTAATCAGCTGTGAGGACAGTCCTTTCGTGGACTGCCTAACTGAGGAGTCTGTATTTCTGTTGCAACGGGTCTCTCATTTTCTCTGAGTCTACCCCCCCCCGTATGAATTTATATATTTCAAAATTCTGCTCAAAACCTATATTCTCCAGCAAGTTGTCTAAGTCACATGGCACGAGAAAATCAGAGATTAAGTTGGAATGAAGTTCACCTGATGATTTATTCAGGTGTTGAGATTCTTTTTCATACAGCTCTGTTAAGAAAGTTTTCTGCATTCCACTTGAGATCTTTCTTGCTTTGGGACTTCTACAGAACTTGTTCCCCTTTTCTGGATGGAGGGCGCAGAAAAGTACACAGCTGCCCCCACTGAGTTTGATCCCATCAATTATCCCTCAGAGCAAAGCCACAGAGGATTTCTGCTGCCCTGGGTCAGTTGACATTGCGGCATAGGAAGCCACTGAACACACTCTTTCAGACTGTCTCCAACTCATGATGCGGTGTGGAAAATGGCTCGTGTTTCTGTTAATTCCAGGTAAAGTTTTACGAAATGGTTACAAACCCTTGGAAGTGTGTGCTTTTAATGGAGAGGTCTAAATTGTAATTATTGCAGTATAAGAGGTTCTTAAAGAAATCTTATAGGGTGGGAGTGAGTTGAGAAGAAAGCATCATGGTACATAGGAACTCAGTTGTTTTTTCTGAGAGCATGTTAGAAATAGGTAGCTGAAATGCAGGTATCTGACTGGACGCACAACATAAATTATATCATAAATGGAAATTGTAGTTTTGAAACACTGAAAGGCATAAGTGAATTAATCTCCTGGTTTGAGCTCCATGGGCTGCATCTTATTCTCAATGGAACTATACACTTAGTGCTGGATAAGACAAAACGTAGAGCAGCCTTCTTGGTCAGCAGCGTTAAAATTAAATGAAGATTGCTTTTGTTGTGACGAGTCTCTCATTTTCTGTGTCTACTTCCCCCATATGAATTTATGTATTTCCAGATTCTGCTGGAATCACCCCATAGATTCTGCTATTCACCCCATAGAGATGGAAAGAGGAGTCTCTGAATGGTGACTCTTTATGTCTAAAACTGAGATGATGTAATTTTATAAATTCTCAGAGTTTTCAAGTCCTTAAGAGGTGTCAAAGGCAGTATTATTTTGCAAGCATGCATTCACAGCTAGAATTTGTAATTTTATGTTTAATTTTGTTTTATGTTATAAAAAGCTGCTGGAGATCTCAGAGTCCATAATTTTGCTAAAGGCTGATCCTCTTTCCTTGTACTTGGAGGTGAGCAGGGCCGGAGGTGCTCGATGAGCAGACCTGACAGTGGTGGCCGCTGATGGCCCGAGCCTCACAACCTGGGACTTGATCTGTTCCTTTGGCTGTAGTCGCCCAGCTCTGCACTGAACAGAGACCCGCTGAGGTTCAGAACAAAACTGTAAAAATCTTAAATCTGGCTTAATAAAAGTCTCCATTTGGTGTATTAGGGAGGTTGCAGAGAAATTGTTTTGCCACCGTGTTTTATTTCCTTGCTGCGTACAGTTACAGAAACTTTTTTGCCCCACGGTTAAGCAGTTGTTCACTCCCGATGTGCGAGTATGTATGTGGTCACGTAAACGCTGGCTGTGGAAGTCTCTTCCTGGACTGGGAGCTCTGACACAGGGCTGCGGGCTCTCAAGTCCTTGCTCGAATTGTGTTTTATGCTGTTGAAAGTTAGTGAGGTTCAAAGGCACCCTGATTAAAGACTTTTCTATGCATTATTGTCATTAACTTCCTCCAATAGAAAACGAATAGAAATTCCCCTACAAGGAAATGAATAGAAATTAAAGTTTTTTCCCCTTGCGATAATACCATTTATCTAAATGTAAATAGAGATTAACCATCTGTAAATTCTACCTTAAAACTAAAGAAAACCAATTTTTAAACCATTTTTGAGGTATGATTGACATAAGAAAAGCTGTCCGTATTTAATGTCTACGTCTGCACCTCAGTGGGTCTGAGGATGAAGCCATACCCTTGAAAACATCACCTGCATCAAGGCCATAAACATATCCATCACCTCCAAAATTTCCCTCCTGCTCCTTCTATTATAATTATTGTGTTCTGGGTTTTTTTGGTTGTTTTTTGTCATAAGATCACTTAACATACAATTTACCCTCTTATCAAATTTCAGGTATACCATACAGTATTATTAAGCTATAGTTGCTCTGCTGTATAGTAGATCTTATTTACCTTTATCTTATTTATCTGTTTTCCAGCAATAGGAAGTCCAAATAAAATTGACGATTTTTGCATCTGTGTTTGTCAGGGATATTAGCCTTGTCTTTTCTTGTAGTGTCCTTGCGTGCCTTTTGTATCAGGGTAATGTTGGCCTCATATAATTACTTTGGAAGTCTTCTCTCTTCTTCAATTTTTTTCAAGAGTTTGAGAAGGGTTGGTGTTAATTCTTCATTAAATATCTGGTAGAATTTACCAGTGAAGGCATCTGCTCCCAGACTCTGCTTTGTTGGGAGATTTTTGATTACTGATTCAATCTCCTTACTGGTTATTGGTTTCTATTTCTTCATGACTCAGTCTTGGTAGGTTATATATTTCCAGACATTTATCCATTTTTTCAGTTATCCTCTTTGTCGGTGTAAAATTGTTTATAGTAGTCTCCTATGATCATTTTTATTCCTATGGTATCAGTTGTAATGTTTCCTCCTTCATTTCTGATTTTATTTATTTGATTCTTCTCTCTTTTTTCTCAGTCTGACTAAAGGTTTGTGAATTTTATCTTCTCAAAAAAACTAACTCTTTGTTTTATTGATCTTTTCTATTGTTTTTATCATCTTTATTTTATTTATTTATGCTCTGATATTTATTTTTTTATTTCTTCTACTAACTTTGGTCTTAGTTTGGTCTTCTCTTTCTAGATCCTTGAAGTATAAAATTAGGTTATTCAAAATCTTTCTTTTTTTAAAACGTAGGCATTTTTTGCTATAAACTTCATCTTAGCACTGCTTTTATTGCATCCTGTAAGTTTTGGTATTTTATGTTTTCATTTTTGTTTGTTTCAAGATATTTTTGATTTCTTCTTTGACTCATTGGTTGTTCAGGAGAGTATTGCTTAATTTCCACATATTTATGAGTTTTACAATTTTTCTCCTGATATCGACTTCTACTTTCATACCATTGTGGTCATAAAAGATATCTGATATGATTTCAGTATTTTTAAATTGGTTAAGACTTGTTTTGTGGCTTAAAATATGGTCTATTCTAGATGATGTGCCATGTGCGTTTGAGAAAAATGTAGATTCTGAGGCTGGTGGATGGAATGTTTTGTACATGTCGGTTAGGTCCATTCGGTCTATAGTGTTGTCCAAAGCACTGTTTCCTTACTGGAAGCAGCTGTTTCCTTACTGATCTGGTGTCTGGATGCTCTAGTCATTGCGGAAAGTGACTACCGGAGTCCCCTACTGCTGTTGTAAAGCTGTCTATTCTCCCTTCAGTTACGTTAGCATTTGCTTTACACATTTAGGTGCTCCAATGTTATATTGGAGTTATGTTATAGGTGCTCCAATTGTATATTTACAATTGTTATATCATCCTGTTGAATTGACCCCTTTATTATTATATTATGACCTTCTTTGTCTTTTGTGACAGTTTTTGACTTAAAGTCTATTTTGTCTGATACAAGTGCAGCTATCACGCTCTCTATGGTTACCATTTGCAGGGAATATCTTTCCCATCATTTCACTTTTAGCTTGTGGGTGTTCTTAAATCTAAAGTGAGTCTTTTATAGGCAGCAGATAGTTGGATCTTGTTTTTTCTAATCTGTTTAGTCTCTATGTTTTTTGATTGGAGTGTTTAATCTTTAATCCATTTGCATTAAAAGTAATATCAATACATAAGAAAGGAGTTACTGGTGTAATTTTGTTAATCATTTTCTGGTTGTTTTGTAAATCCTTTGTCTCTTTCTCTCTTCCTATGCGATTTGATTTTTGTGTATGTGTGCCCTCCCTAAAATCATATGTTGAAGCCCTAATCCCCTATGTGATGATACTTGGAGATGGGGCCTTTGGGAAGTAATTAGATTTAGATGAGCTCATGAAGATGAGTCCCTCGTCATGAGATTAATGTCCTTATGAGAAGAGGAAGAGAAACCAGAGCTATTTCTCTCTCTGCCATGTAAGGACACAGCAAGAAGGCAGCTCTCTACAAGCCATGACGAGAGCCCTCACTAGAACCAAGCATGCTGGCAACCTCACCACAGAACGGGTGGCCTAAACAGCAGAAGTTCATTCTCTCACAGTTCTGGAGGCTGGAAGTCCAAGACCAAGGTGTCATCAGGGTCGATTTCTGGCGATGCCTCCATTCGTGCCTAATAGATGACCACCTTCTTCATATGTCCTCACAGGGCCACTTCTCTGTGTGTGTGCAGAGACAGAGATCTTTGGTCTCTCTTCCTCTTCTTCTAAGGACACTAGTCCTATAAGAATACGACCCCACCCTGTGACCTCATTTAACCTTAATTACCTCCCCAAAGGGCCTATCTCAAAATGTGATAATATTGGGGGTTGAGGTTTCAACACATGAATTTTGGGAAGACACAATTCAATTGGTAACAAGAGTAGTAAAATATTTAACTAAAAGGATTGATGTAATGTTTAAATGGGTTAATACAAAGGAAATGCTTTGAACAGTGCCTTGCAGAGGATAACTGTTAATAGTTGTTATCAGCTTTATTACTAGGAAATCGTGGCTTCATAAAAAAATCCCATGCATCTTAAGATGGTGCCCAAACTTTGGAAAGAGGTGGACAACTTCATGTGGTTTTCCTCAGAGCTGTCTTGGCAGACGGAGGTCCAGGTTAGCTCCCTGCCTCCTGCAGCCCAAGCCTCCACACCCCTGGGGCCCTCAGGAAGCGGGGACAGTGGAGCTGATGCATGCCTTGACAGCTGAGGGTGCAACCCTCTTGCTATCAGCTTTCACTCTTCTGAGCAAGCAGGTCTGTAGAACATGGTCAGGAGGTGACTTCGATGTGTGGCTTATCCCAGTGTAGATCTATGACTTCAGCTTTACGGAACAAGCCTGGCCTAAGAGGACTGGGAGTAAAAATTTCAAGCACTAGGTTAGGGGAAGGAGCTGGGTTCCATGAATCTCTGTGGCCTTGGTATCCATCCCAATGCCTAGGAAAGCATAGAGGGTGTCCAATAAATGTTTGTTGAATGAATGAATGAGCGAATGAATGGTGGTTAAATGGCTTCCTTTAAAGACCCTGTGGTATATTAAAGATCATCAGCTGCTTCTTTTCTGCTAGACAGGAATAGAAAGAAAAGAAAGAAAGAAAGGCAGAAAGACAGAAAAAAAGAAAGAGCAGGAAAATAAAGGAAGGGAAAAATGAAGGAAGGAAGAAAAGGAGGAAGGTGTGGAGGGAGGGGGGAAGGGATGGCAGGCATGGCTCAGCTGTCTTGGAAGACAGAACCATTCATCGCCACTCTGGAACCTGGCTGTCGTGGGCCTACACCTGCCTCACTTATCATGGATGTCACCAAATTAATTATTTCCAACTTTGACACCCGCTCTCGTATGCCCCCTGGGCTGTGCTGAGGCCGGCTCCACCCAGATCTTTTTGACAAGGAAGAATGCCTGACTACAATTATAGGTGCGAGAATACACAGTGTAGAAAATTAATTAGCCAAGGCAGGAAAAAATAGATGGAGAAGGAAAAGCTTTGCTGTTTCCATCGGCATCCTTTTCGTTCCTCTTTCCCTATCCTGCTCTTGGGGTTTTTCTACTTGTAGAAAGCTTGGTGCAGGAGAAAGAGGCATTCAGAAAAGTCCACAGAAGAGGCGGCTGCCTGAGGGGGGCCTGGTGACCAGCCAGCCCGTCTGGGTGGGTTTGCTTCTCCACGCAGGCATGTGGTTGGGGAATTGAGGCCAAGAGGCCAAGGCCCTGGCGCCAGCACACACACACAGGTTCACATTCATGTACGTGCCTCTGAGAAACTTCCTCGGAGGCAGGGATTGGGAAGAGTACATTCTAGAAGGCCAGGGACTCGGCTTTAAGACCAATGCCTGTTAGTCACTGTTTTTGTGGCCTTTGCACATTACATGATTTCTCAATTTTCTCACCTCGGATAAAAATGTTGATTATCTCCAAGGGCCCTTCCGGCCTCCATGTCCTATACTCATGCTGTGTGATTTGGCCCTTCTGCTGAAAGGACGTCATCGTCCCCAGTAGCTCTGAGGGGGCCGCTGGGGTGGAGGCTGGAGAGCTGCGGGGGGCGGGCGGGTGTCAGCCTTCCTGGAACAACTCGGGAACTTGCAGGTGGCCCAGGCAGTGAATGCCGCTTCTGCCAATGACAGACATTGGCGACAAAATCAGGGCAACAGACACCTGCATGTTTCCTAAGGGAGCTGAGACAACTACGAATTAAAGGAACTGTGACGAAACTAAGAAAACAGTGAAGAATTGGAAGTGGCAGCCCCACAGATTACGGGAGGTCCGGCCACTGGGGCATCTGTCCCCGTGACAGAGCTCATCATTGCCGTCAGCACACGTGCGGGCGTCCTGAGAGAGGACCCGATCTCCTCGCGGGACCTACGTTATATTAACAGTTGGCCAGGACCAGGAGATTATTATTTCAGCCAGAATTTAGACAAACAGTTGGAACACAGAAAAGCAATTTGGGATTTAGGGGGTTAAAATTCCCAGTAGCTTTTAAAAATTGCCCCCAAAAATGAATAATAAAAGACATTTTAGCCATTTGGTCATAAATAGAGCAGCTCAATAGCACAAGAAATCACGCCGACAGTGCAGGGAGACATAAAAGCTCTGAATTATGTATTAATATGTCATGTGAGAAGAAAAAGTGCTAAAGAAATAGTGTAGGAAAAATAAATAAAGCCACATTAAAAGTGAACCTGTCCCATTTGGTCAGTTATGTCAAACGTAAAACAACAAACAGCACTGTTTGGAAGTTAACAGCATTTTTAATTTTCTTGCTGCCTTCTCCATTATAAACTGTATTAAGGTGTGAATAGATCCCAGGCAGAAGCATTGATTTTTATGTCTACATTGAATATAAATACATTTTTAAAGAATTTCCAAGGTAGGACATATATACAAATATTAAATTGGAACTGACAACCCTCTTGCCATCATTTCCCTTAAGAAACGGCACATTCTGCTGGGCTCTCTTCCCAGCAGGAGGTCTGGACTCCCGGCTCTGATCTGGGCGGACTGGGCTTCTCCTGGGCCTTACTTTTTCTGTCTGTGAGGTTGGCATTAGGTATATTTTCTTATATATTATTATTAACCATAGCAACAACATAATTACGGTTACTGTAAAGATTTGCATTTATTGAACTAACTATCCCCGTGTTTATAAAGAGGTGAGGTCCAAAATACTAGTCCAGGCTCCACATTTTCTGGAAATAGAGAGCTTGTTTTTTAAACATTGTCTCGAAGAACTGAGCAAATCTCATGTGTTTAACTTTGTTGTTGTTTGGTTGTGCCTTTGGATAAATCACTAACATTTTGTTTTCTGTTTCAAGGAAAAAAGTATGTTGCATGAAAATAGAGAATGTCACACTTTGTAAATCTGAGTTTAATTGCTGTAAGGTTTAAAATAAGGGATTTAAGAGCCATGGATTCGTAGATGAGGGTCTTCATTGCTCTTTATCCCTGGGACCCCTTCCCAGGCCCTATCCCTGGGTTCCGTGCCCCGCTCCCCGCCCCGTTTCAGCCAGACTGATGTGCAGAACAAGAAGGAACAAAGAGAGTTTGGGTGATGAGGGTTCTAAATAAGGCACCTTTATCTCTGCACATGTTATACTGAGGTGATATTCCATCTCCATATATTGATGGCTTAGATTTCATTATAGATTTCTTTTACACTGGACGCTTGGGTAATACTACAGGCAGTTGCTGACATTAAATATATGACATTATACTATGTTTATGCTATGCTATTCTATCTACAGCACAGTATAATAAAAAGGATGATAAAAGTAGCACTATCATTCACATTCTTATGGATTTTACCATTTACTAAGCACACCCGCAAGCATTATTATCTTATTTTGCTTGGGAAACTTACAAGACCCCAATGAGGTAGTTGAGGCAGGTGTTTTTGAGACGATTCTTTGTAGCCTGAGCTTTACACTTTCAGTTTAAAAACAAACAAACAAACAAACAGTTGATATTTACCCCATGTCATTTTGTAGTTATATCAGGGTTAGTGGTTTCTATTCCAGCTTGTAAGAGGGCATTGAGGACTTCCTTTAGGCTTCAGATTCTCGTTAGTATGTACCATTACTCATACTCAAGGTAGTCGCTTGTGGAACAGTAAGTGACCAATTCCGAATGGCCAAACTGCTGACGTACAGGCTATGCCCTTTTCCTACTTTATATTCTTAAGGTCTAACCATGGTGTGTAGAAAGTATGAGATTTTTACTGGACTGGTTCAAACACCTGGTTTACTTGCAGTCCACTGTAGTGTGAGAATGGAGTGGAAAATCAACTCAACCTTGGGTCTGAGGTTGGAATGGACAAAAATACCTTTTTTTTTCTTAAATCAAGACTTAGAAATATTTGTTGCTGAAGGTGGCAACAGTGCTGTTGAAGGAAGATTCGATTTGGAATAAGAACATTTGAGTTGAAGTCTTTGCATCCTGGTGTTAGCTGTGAGGCCTGGGACAGGTCACATGACCTCTGCACTCCTCAGTTTTCCTCTCTGTGAAATAGGACAATGATAAGCACTCTGGTTATGGAAAACCTTTGTGGCTGTGGGTGAAAATATAAAATGAGAAAACACACACGAAGTCCTGCTGTAAAATGTGACACTGGAGAGGAATGTTAACTGCTATTAAATAGGACATGGCCATGCTGGGGGCCGAGGTGAGAATGTATCACCTCGAGGTACAGATAGTAAAAGGAAGCTCGATCTCTAATGACCTCCTATGATAAATGCATTGCTTTTGTTGCTTTTATTTACACCTGACTCCCATGTGACTTTTTTCATTAAGCCAGTCACCGTATCACCTGACCAATGAAAAATGTTTTTTCCTCTTTTTTGAAGAACTAAATACAAAGTTTTATATTCTTATAAATACAGTCAAATAATATATGTTACACACAAATACACCCACACCCGTCTGCCATGACAGCTGATTTAATGGATATCACTATTTGTCTATATGCTTATATCGTTGGGTTCTTAAGACAAATTCTGGCTCGCTTGTCACTTTGTTACTATTTTTATCAAATAAGATTAAACAGACAAACAATCACATTGTTCTCTGAAGTCTTTTCCTTGGATGAAATTATATTACCTAAAAGGACACGAACAGAAACTTTTCAAAAGAAAATAGACTAATGGCCAAAAAACGTATGAAGAAAATGATCAGCATCTCTAATCATCAGGGAAATGCAAATCAAAACCACATCTAATGAGTGCGGTACGCAACATCTGAGGG
>CAUYSK010126809.1:0-10645 GCA_963575035.1 Avahi laniger
TGTCCAATTAATTTCTTTCTATTTTTTGGTAGAGATGGGGTCTCGCTCTTGCTCAGGCTGGTCTCGAACTCCTGAGCTCAGAACGATCCGCCCACCTCGGCCTCCCAGAGTGTTAGGATTACAGGCGTGAGCCACCGCGCCCGGCCCAAGGGGTGTCTTTCATTTGTCTTTCCAGCTATTTACTTTATCATCGACATTATGTTGTTGAGATTAGTCCATGTCCCTGTCGGAGAGGCAACTTTAATTTTGCTGTCATCCTCCATCGTAGCGCTGGAGGAGGATTTTTCCCCCTAAGGGGATCAATTCGTCTGCTCCCACTTTTCCATGCTTACTGACAGCCCTGCAGGGATTACTTATTGTGTACGTGTGAGCCAGTCTTTCTAAGGAAGGTTCTAGAATGAAATTGCTAGCACCTGAGGTATGGACACTGTCACCTACACTGGCCATTGCCGGATTTCTTTCTAATGAGACCCATTATCTTTTCATATTTTCCTTTCCCTTTCATTTCCCTCTTTTATACAACATTGGCTGCATCCTTTGTATATTTTTCTATTAGGTAATGTATCTTTCCTTATTGCTTTATAGGAATTTTTGGATATTCTCAATATTAATCCTTTGTCCGTTATATACATTGCAAATACTGTCTTCCAAACTGTGGCTAGGCTTTTTAGTTGGGATGTCTTTCCATACATAGACATTTTAATTTTTAATGTTTTCAAATGTATCAATTTTTCCATGTATGTATATGGTATGACATAGATATCTAATTTTCATTATATGGATAGGCAATCTAAGAATAATTTAGTAAATTTTTAGCCAAATCCTCCTGTCCTACTGATTTGTAATGCCACAAACTCATTTAATTTTGTACCTGCCAATGGCTGAGTACTTTCCAGACAGCCCTCGCATATACAGTCCTGTGCTGCATAATGATATTGTAGTCAGTGCAGACTGCATGTACGATGGCGGTCCCATGAGATTGTAATACCTTATTTGCATTATACCGTTTCTGTGTTTAGATACACAAATGCTTACCATTGTGTTACAACTGCCTACAGTATTCAGTACAACAATATGCTAGCAGACCTACCCGTATAGCCTAGGTATGCAGTGGGCTATACCATCTAGGTTTGTGTGATGTTCATACAGTGGCGAAACTGCCTAGCAACGCATTTCTCAGAATGTATCCCCGCCCTTGAGCAATCCGTGTCTCTGTGTGTGTGTGTGCGTGCGGGCGCGCGCGTGTGTGCGTGTGCCTACATACCTGAACTCTCTCTTCTTTTCCATTGTTTTATTTGTCTGTTCTGGGCTCCAACCACACTGCTCTCCTAATGTCTTAAGAGTAAGTCTTAATATCTGATATGCAGGTTCAACTTATCTTCTTATTCTTTGAAATTGTATTGGCCCTTTATAGGTCAACATGACTTTACGAACAAGCTTTTGTACGTTCCATGAGGATCCTGCTGTCAATGCACAGGCCGGCTGGGCGAGCACAGACAGCTTTGAAACGCTGAGCCTCCCCGCGCACGGCTGCTGTCGCAGTCAGCCCTCCGCGTCCGTGGGTCCACATCCTCAGACACGACGGCCGAACCCGAGGGGCCCGCGGATTCGGAGGGCTGACTGTGCTATGCCATTTTACATAAAGGACTTGAGTATCCGCTGATTTTGGTATCTGAAGGGGTCCCGCAGATACAGAGGGCGGACTGTGTGTCTCAGTGCATATGGGGCTGCTTTTATGTTTTCGATGAGTCTTATAATTTTTCATAAAGGTCTTATACATTTTGTTAGGTTTATTTCTAACAAAAATTTGAGGAGATAGTGTAGGCTTCATCTACCTTTATATCTTTAATTGTTTGTTGCTAATGTGTGGGAACACCATTAATTTTTCTATATTGAACTTGGATCTACCACTCTTGCCAAGAACTTGTTTACTATAATATTTCTAGTACTTTCTGTTCTTTTCCAATTCTCTCATCTCTTATTTGGACACTGGCTTGGACAATAGTACAATGTTGAATGGTGGCAGTTATAAAAGGTATCTTTGTGTCCTTTTCTTTTAAAGGAAATTCTTCTAAGACAGGGAATAGAAAATTATAAGCCCAAGATTCTCTCTCTCTTTTTTTCTTTTTCTTTTTTTTTTTTTTTTTTGAGACAGAGTCTTACTCTGTTGCTCTGGCTAGAGTGAGTGCCATGGCGTCAGCCTAGCTCACAGCAACCTCAGACTCCTGGGCTCAAGCAATCCTACTGCCTCAGCCTCCTGAGTAGCTGGGACTACTACAGGCATGCACCACCATGCCCGGCTAATTTTTTCTATATATATATATTTTTAGTTGTCCAGATAATTTCTTTCTATTTTATGGTAGAGATGGGGTCTCGCTCTTGCTCAGGCTGGTCTAGAACTCCTGACCTTGAGCGATCCACCCACCTCGGCCTCCCAGAGTGTTAGGATTACAGGCGTGAGCCACCGTGCCCAGCCTTTTTTTTTTTTTTTTTTTTTTGTGATAAGGTCTCACCCTGTTGTCCTGGGCAGAGTGCAGTGGTGTCATCATAGCTCACAGCAACCTCAATTTCCTTGGCTCAAATGATCCTCCTGCCTCAGCCTCCCGAGTAGCTGGGACTACCAGCATGTGCCACCACACCCGGCTCATTTTTGTACTTTTTGTAGAGATGAGGATCTCAGTATGTTGCTCAGGCTGATTTCAAACTCCCAAGCTCAAGCCATCCTCCTGCCTTGGCCTCCCAGAGTGCTGGGATTACAGGTGTGAGCCACTGCACCTGGCTCGAAATACTAGGTTTGGATTTTCTTAATCCTTTTGTTATTTCTTTTTCTAACTCCTTGAACTGATGACTGAAACTTTAAATATCAGTTTTTTTCTTTTCTAATCCATGCATTTAATGACAAATTTTCTTTTAAGTACTGTTTTAATTATATCCTGTTGGGCGTTGGGCCCCGACAACCAGGGTTGGAGACAGGGCGTCACCGAGGAATTAGGAAAGATAGTCAGTAATTGAAAGACCAGGGTCAGGGACTCAAGGCTTCTCCAGACCAAGAGCCCCTGAGCTGAGCTCCTCATTCGTATTTATTTCTCTTAACAAAACGATCTCATCAATCAAACGGAAGTTTAACTTTAAGAAATTTTTCTTATACAAAAGCAGGTGCTGTAAGTTTCCATTCTGATGCCAATCAAAAGCAAGAAATCATTAAACCATCAAGAAGGACACACGTCATGCATGTGATCTTAAGAGGATACAAGTAAAGATTTATATTTTCCAGTTACACATTCTTCCTAACAAAGCTATTGGTCTAGGCTAAGCTATTTCTAGCCTTCAACTGAGCAAACCCATTAACTGCGAACCACAAGCCAAGCCTGCCTGTCATCCGGCTGGACATTTCGTTAAGCAGTCCCAGGGTGGCTTTCCACTCTAGGGTGAGCCGTTGTTCTCAACATCTCCTGCCTCACGACCCATCCCGACCTTTAGAAAGGCAGCTGATCTCATGCTCGAGTTCTCATCTGTGCTTTCCTACGCTAGCTATGTTCAGTGGTGGTCTCAGCCGTTCTTGGCCACTGCACCAATATTCCACATGTTTAATGTGTTTCAAAAAACAAAACACATCATTTAAAAAAAAATCACCGAGTTCTAAATATGCCCAATTTCCATTATGATTTTGTCCTTAACACATGAATGATTTAAGAGAGACAAAGCGCTGGTCTAGGTGAGAACAGGGCTCTAGCTCAAACCCGGACACTGCCACGTCTACCTAGCCGCAGAGCCTACCTTGAACTCATGGGCAATCAATATCCATTTGTCCCTGGGGGCCAGGGTTAATCAGGGCTCAGCCTTCATCCATTCCCCAAATACACCACACGAAGCACAGCGAGCACTCAAATTCCACTAAATGCTTTTGGGGAGATGTAGGAGGCTAACACTTTTTAGGGGCATATTTGTGGGGGTTCAACCAAGAGGCAGAACCACTAAGATGTGTGTTTCCTGTGCCATTGCAGGGGCTGGTTCAGCAACCCCTACAAGCTGTTGTCTTCACGTGCGATGCAGGAGCATGAGGTCTTCAGCGGGGGCGGCTGGGAAGAGACGAGGGATGTTGGGCGCAGGAGAGCAAGAACTAGCTGGAACCCCCACATCTGAGCCGTGGCGCCCATGAGGACGGAATGAAACCCACATCATTGTTCTTCCCTCTGACTCAATGGTGTCCTGCGGGGGCCCTTCCACAGGGAACTGAAGACACACATCTGGCCAGGATCAGAGACGCTCAAGGACCACCCAGGGAAGTTCCAGCAGGTGCAGGCCCGTGGCTGCTTCACACCAAGGAGGTGAGTTGGCAGATCGAGAACACAAGAGCATGCTAGCAAATGGCTGCCACTCCACTTCCTCCCTTCAGACCTGCCGGGATACTCTCTCCTGTGGCCCACCCTGAAAAGAAACTGCTGGAAAGGGAGTTCTGGGAAATGTAGTTCATCTTGGCTTAATGGATATGTTACAGAGCTACCACCAGGGGGCAGAAGAGTTGACCCCCAAACCCAGAGAATTGGATTGGGATGGCATCAAATCCAGAGATTCAGTATCTTAGTACTGAGTCTTCAGATCCACAAACACGGTATCTCTCCCCAGTTATTTTGGTTTTTTTTAACTTTCTCTTAGTAGTGTTTTATAGTTTGCAGTGTATGAGGCTTATACAACTTTTGCAAGATGATCTTCAATGCTGTTTTCAGAGACAGATTTCTGGTACTATTACAGATAACAGCAAATACTGCTAAAATGCAAACTATGGGTCAGGTGCTTTTAATAATTCGTGTAGCTACAAATACAAACAAACCCCCTGAAGCCTCTCAACCACCAATAAGGGGGTTCTATTATTATCTCCATTTTACTAACATATGACAGGACCGAATCACAGAAGTGCTAAATAACTTGCCGAACGCATAATCCGGTGAGGCAGGATTGGACCTCAGACAGCTGGCTCCAGGGTTCCTACTCCCTTCACTGCCCTATATTACTTGGTAACAGCTACAAGTGTTCCCAAAAATGTCCAACAGCAGAGAACATCAAGACTGATATTTTGTGGCCAGGCGCGGTGGCTCATGCCTGTAATCCTGGCACTCTGGGAGGCTGAGGCGGGAGGATTGTTTGAGTTCGGGAGTTCGAGACCAGCTTGAGCAAGAGCAAGACCCTGTCTCTACTAAAAATAGAAAGAAATTAGCTGGACAACTAAAAATATATATATAGAAAAAATTAGCCCGGCATGGTGACACATGCCTGTAGTTCCAGCTACTTGGGAGACTGAGGCAGGAGGATCGCTTGAGCCCAGGAGTTTGAGGTTGCTGTGAGCTAGGCTGATGCTACGGCACTCTAGCCTGGGCAACAGAGTGAGACTGTGTCTCAAAAAAATAAATAAATGAAAAAAAAAAGGCTGATATTTTGTAATGTCAGACTTTACTATCACGTTCAAATTAGTTGAACTAGTTCTTTGACACAGCAAGATCTCCCTTGCTAAGTTGCTGCAGGAGAGAGGGGACATTTTCATCTCTACCTTACAATAATTTGTATCTATGAAGATTTGCAAATTTTTTAGAATGAGGCTATGGAACTTCATTAGTTAGCAGGAAAGCCAAAAGCAGGCTGGTAGAGCTAAATTTTACAGAAAGGGAATGAGGGTAAATAGAATTTCCCTTAAAAACAGTTTTAAAAAAATATCTTTTTAATCTTCCGCCAGCAATAAGGAAAATACAAATTAGGACCAATACAGTAGCCTGTTCCCACACTAGATTGGAAAAGATTAAAGAGATTGAATGAACAGGTAAATGAGTGATGTTCTGCAGGAAGAATACAGTTCTGGTGAAGCCAGGCTCTACTGGCCACCGTCCTCACGTCCTCCTCTGCCCTGCCTCAGTCGCCGTGCCCAAAGCCAAGTGCCTGTGCAGTGCACTCAGGGACGGCACGCTACGCGGCCTGAGAGCTGATCTGCAACTATAGGGAACAGCACGGATGAACCTGCAGACACCAGGCCGAGTGACAGGAGGCAGACACAAGCACTGCGCGCTTGCATTCATAGAGAGCGCAGGAAAAGCTAAACCAACTTATTGCGTTAGAATTCTGGAGAGTGGAAATCCCAGGGAAGATGGGAGCGGGGAAGGGGACGGGGTAGAAGAGGGCTCCAGAGGTGCTGGGATTTTCTGGGTTTTGATCCAGGTACTAATCACACATGCGTTCATTGTGGGAAAACTTATAAATTGTGCACTTACTGTTTGTGCATTTATCTGTATGTACATGATGCCTCAATTAAAAATATCCTTAAAATAACACATTTAAGACAATAATGTATGGTAAGGTGCCGGTTTCACGTAAACAGCACCACAGATTTGTTTGCGTGCGCATCTGTGTTGAGTTCAGAGAGCAAGGTCTGGCCAGGCACACTCGGCTGTACCAGAGGGCACCTCTGCAGAGGGCTGGTGTGCAGCGGGTAGATTGGGGTCAGGGAGCAGGAGGCAGACATTTCCTTTCTCACTCTGTTATTATAAATTGCTTGAGTGTTTTACTAAGAACCTAGTTTGGTTCATGTGTATAAAATGCTTTTTTACAATATACAAGATGGATTTCTAATGACTTTTGTTATTGTGGTAACAAATGTGCTCCACCATTGCCAGGACTCCCCCCTTCTATGAGACCCCATTGATGTCCAGGGACCCAGTCTCTGAGGGGACATGCAGAGCCAAGGGCCAATGGGGCTCAGAGACCTGGTGAGATGCAGGAGTCGAGGGGCTCAGTCCGTTGACCAAGATGCCCTCTCTTTCCCGGGATGGACGGGGTTGGCTGTCAGAGTGTGGAGGGACCAGTCAGCCCCTCCGGTACCAACCGAGCATGGACGCGGGGAGGGAGCGAGAGTTCACTGCTCTCAATGAGCAAAGACAAAAAAACAGGCTCTAAATTTCCGTGAGGGGCCGGGGAGGGCAGCAGGGACCCAGAGGGGTATCTGCCCGGGTTGTGTTGATCCAGGAACACAGCTGGGCATCAGGGTGACATCTCAAAGAAAGGCTTTTTCAGGCCATGGTCACATGAGATGACCCACACCAGGTCACCTGGAGGATGAGCCCCAGAGGGTGGAAGGAAAAGCCACAGGCCTGGAGTCCTGCTGGGTCAGAGAGAGACAGAGAGAAGTCAGGTCTGCAGCTGGGGAGCCTGGGAGGGAAGGAAGGAGGCAGCGCAGAGGAGGGGCGGGGTGGAGTGCTCTGGGCAGGTGAAAAGATGCAAAGGAGACTTAGGAGGAGAGAGGAAAGGGGGAGGGCTGGAAGCAGGGAGGAGGGGGGACTGGGGACAAAGCTGAGCGAAGCTGACGGAACTCAAGGGAAGGGGAGGGAGACGAAGCTGCGGAAAGGCTGGGAAGGGCGCCCCAGACGGCCTTCAAGCTCTCAGGACAGGGCCAGGCTGGAAGGGCTTTGCCAGGTGGTCTGCAAAGTCCTCCCAGCATTGCTCAAGTTGCCCCGAAAGAGGCAGAGGCCACGCGCCGACTTGCAGGCAGGAACCTCCCCAGCACCCCGCCCTCAGCCCAGCGTCCCTTCCACGTGGACTCTGACTCTTGTCCTCAGCATGCCCTACAGTGCTCACCCAGGACCCTCCTCCCACTGTCCCCAGCCACCCTTCCAGCCCAAACCTCCCCCTTGGGATTCATCAGGGATCCCCCCACTAGGCAGCTGACCAGGGGCCCCAGTCCCGCGCAGGGGCTGCTGCCATTGCCGGTCGCCGCGGGGGCTGACACTGCTGTGCTCATCAGGAATCTGGTCACCGTCTGGGCTCATCCAGGACAAGGGCTCCAGGAGATGTCCCAGAGGACCTGGTGCACTTCCATCTGCTTCGGAATGTTCATGGGGAATACGTGGCGAGTTTCCACATGTCAGACTCCTGAAGGTGGGGAGGGGCGGCGGGAGGTTGGGTGATGCGCAAACGAGACGGGAGGTCCCCAAGCTCCCCTTCCAAACCCTGTTCTCTCCCCAGAAGGAAGCGAGGAAGGCTGGTGCAGTCATTCATCGATTCCTTCATTCATTCGACAACAACCCTTGAGCACCTACTCAGGGCCACAGCGTGGGCAGGAACCCGGGACGCAAGGATGGACCTCCCACTGTCCTGACTCTGGAGATCACCGTGTATGGGACCCACGGTGACCCCCCACACAGACCCCCTCCTCTACTGCCTGTGAGCTCGGCGGTCTGGACTTTCGCTCCAACAGCTGCGTGCGGGTACTTCACCCTGAGACCTGCAGTCAGGCCAAGGGGCTGTGCCCAGGGACAAGGTAGGTCAGAGGGAGGTGGGAGAGCCCCCGGCAGGTGGGTGCAGGGTGGCAGGGTGTGCGGCAGGTGGCCGTGGTGGCTGCTCTGCTCTAAGGACTGGAGGGGATGGCTCTGGCTACCTAGTGGACCGGTGTTGGTCACACCCACCACTGTCTTCGGGGAGACCTGTGATGGCGATCGTGTGGGTGCTCCGAGGGTGGCCCCAACTCCACGCCGCAACACTTTTGGTCTAAACTTGAAGGGAAGAAGGAAACTGCTCTGGGAGCTTCACTTTCCCCTGTCAATCTGCTGTGTCCATGTCCGTCCCTGGCGAAAACCTGGTGGTGACGGACATTAGTGTCAACAATCCGCCTGCTCCAGGCAGTAGCTTAGGCAAGTCTTAGCCGCCCTTTGGCCAGTGGTAGGATTTCATAGTTGAAGCTGAGGTTCTCGGCAGACATCAGCATCTGGAGGTCACAGAGGGGAGAAAAAAGGAAGACACAGAGAGCTCCTCCGGGGCCCTTACAGGCACTTGTTTGTCTCCTGTCCAGAGGGCCGAGTGGTGGTGGGAGCTGGCACCACCCTGCCCTGGCTCGGGACACGTGAGGTGTGGGTCTGGGCTCTGCCCAGAAGCCATGGGAGTTGATCGGATACTAGCCTTGGTTTTCTGGACCGTGGCATAGACTCACCTTCATCTCTGCTGCCTCAGGGCAGGTCATCCAGGTGACGCCACCCTGGGTCGCAAAGACCAAACTCCAAAGGGAAGGACGGGTGCAGGCCAGCCCCACGCCTGTTTCCCAGCGCCTGGTCCAAGCTCTGCGCAGGGCAGGGCTTTTGCGTATCCAAGCGAAGTGTCAGGGTCTTGTGGAGTCTGGCCTGGGAGTCCTGCACCGGCTCTCACACCCCACAGAGGAAAGGGGCAAAGGACTATGGCATCTCCACTGCACACTCCACCCAGGGGGTGTGCCCTGAGCAGTGCACATGAGTGTTAGCATTTTTCTCACCATCCTACAGTTAAGGGGGTGCTGAGGCAAAGCCTCACAGGTCGTGACAGAGGCGTTGATAAGAAGGTTCTGTCTGCCCCGCAGCCTGGGTCCGGGCTTCCTTCTGGTGCTGCCCAGGGTCCCAGCGAGCCTGCACTAGGATCTGTGACCTTGTCCCATCTACACTGCATGATTCCCTAGTTCAGTATCGAGGGGTGCACCCTACCTTGGGTTTGGCCCCATTGTTCCCGTCCTGAGTCCTCCCTCTCCCAGTACCTCCCCGGCCCGCCCCCAACCTGCTCCCAGAGAGAACTGGCCCTTCAGGGGCCCCGGGCTGGACGTCACACATGGAAATGCTCATCCGAGACTGACTCTTCTGATCCTCCCTGACCCGGGCGACTCCGACAAATGCGGCTTTTCCTCATTTTACTCTCAGGGCTCGGGTGGGGGGTGGGGGCGACATTTATGCTTCACTCTTCTCCCCATATTTACTTTTATGTCCCTTTGCCATGGAATTTTGACACTTTTCCCACCAAGGGGTGGAGTCTTTTTTTTGTTCCCTTGAGTCTGAGCTGGCCTGCGACTCGTAGTGACCGGTAAAATGCGGTAGAAATGACGTCAAGTGACTTCCGAGGCTGGGCTGTGAGTAGCCGCGCGGCTTCCGCTTTTGCATTCTTGGGGTGTGCTCGCCACCCGTGCAGGGGACCAGACCTGTTCTCCCACATGTTAAGAGATCAGGCGGAGAGAGAGAAACCCCCACCGACAGCCTGGCCAAGACCCAGACTTGGGATGAGTGTGCCCCGGAAATTCAGTCCAGTCTCCCATACCTGATGGCAGCCACATTAGTGACGCCAGGGGAGACCAGCATGGACTGGAACGACAACCCACAGAACTATCACAAGTATTAAAAGCCGTTTTTGTTTTAAGCCACTACATTTCAGAGTAGTTTGGGGTAGTTTATGAAACAGCAATAAATAACTAAAACAAACAAAAAAAAATGGACACTTAGAAATGCCATAACTCAACCTTAACATACGTGATACAGGAGTTCCTCTGGTCAACCTTGGCCCAAAAATATTAAATGGAAAGTTCCAGAAATAAACAATCCACAAATTTTAAATTTCATGCCATTCCAAGTAGCATGATGAAGTCTTGCACCGTCCTGTTCCATCACGCCCGGGACGTGGACCATCCGTGTCCAGCATCTCAACCCTGTGTGGGCTCCTGTCCATTGTCACTTAGCACCTGTCTCGGTTCTCAGAGCGATGGTCGTGGTATTGCAGTGCTTGTGTTCAAGTCACCTGTATTTTACTTAATAATGGCCCCAGAGGCAAGAGAAGGGACGCTGGCAACTTGGACATGCCAAAGAGGAGCCCAGGGTGCTTC
>CAUYSK010126812.1:0-47329 GCA_963575035.1 Avahi laniger
GTTGTTTTTCTCTTCAATTTCCTTTCTCTACCCTGCCACGTGCTTTTCATCAAAATTCATTGTTTGATTTCTTATTTCATAGAGTTCTTTTATTTTTATTTTCCTGAGTCGATTGTCTAAAATGTTCTTCCATTTCCTGGAATAAATCTTTTCTCAAAAATTTGTTCTTGGATGTTTAAAAATTTTGTTCTCCTTTCATGCATAACTCACATTTTTTGTTATTAATTAACCAACTTCTATTGGCAAGATTTCCATTTGGGTTCATTTCCTTTGCCAGATATTACTGTTGGCATGTAGTCTGTTTGACAACTCCCAGTCTTTCTTTGGATTCTGCTCCAATCTTCCGTTACAATTGACCCAGAGAGCTATTGCTTTGCTAATTGATGCAGCTTCCTAAGTGAGGTCGGGAGTAATTAGGGGTTTTGGCAGCTGCACATTGGGAATACCGTCTACGTACTTTCTCTCCTCATTTGACTAATTGCCTGCACCAATGAGCCAGGTCTCAGTTTGGGGAATTTTGCTTTCCGCCTGCAAGATGACCCTTTGCTGTGCCCACTCCACAGTGGGATCCAACATGGATGCGTTCGACACGTAACTCCAGCTCAGCAAGTCAGTGACAGCAACACACTCCTACTGTGGGTTTCATGGGAAGATGGGGGGAGCCTTAGAACTGATATTTTGTGGAAACTCTTTTTTAAAATCTAACGTTACCACCTGTGTTCATAAAGTCAAGTTCTCCATCAGACATTGGCCATCATCTTCTTTCTCTTCCCCTAAAGAGCCAGCACTGCCGATAACAGAGTCATCTTGTTTCTCTCTCTCTACCCCAACCCCCACCTCGCCATCCTCACACCTAATGCGAGGCTCACACACAAGTCTCTTCCTATGGTCCAGTCTCCCTTCGAGCCAGGGAGAAATTACAAATACTAAGAAATTATAATAATGAGAATATTGCTGGTACAATAAATATTCTTTTTACATTCCTTTACAGGTTTTTAGAAATTAAGAAATGATCTATGAAAATTAGGAAACATAGTATACTGCTCAACATATAGCCAGTACGGTGGCTACTATTATTTCTTTTACTATCCTATACAGCAGCACCGGATGCAACCTAATAGCCAGAAATATAGTTTGTGTTTGCTAATTCAATCTGAGTAATGTATACACCTGGGTGTATGTGTGTGATGAATTTCTCACCTCACAGAATTATATGATGACAGCCATGGGTCACAGATGGAAGTTTACAGACACGGACAGTTCCAGGGAGATTGAAATCACAAATTAAGATTTGGCCCCTACTCCACACCATATACAAAAAGACACTAAAATGGATCAAAGACCTAAATGAAAGAGTCAAAACTGTAAAACTCTTCTTAGTCAACGTAGATGCTCATGATCTTACAATAAGCAATGATATCTTAGAGATAACACCAAAAGCATGAGTGACAAAAGAAAACAATAGATACTTCGATGGTATGAACATTAAATTCTTTTGTGCCACAAAACAGCACAAAAAAGAAAGTGAAAAGACTTTCAAATATATGAGAACATATTTGAAAATCATGTACCTGATGAGGAGTTGTAACTAGAAAACATAAAGCATTCTTACAGAACAACAACAAAACAAACAACCCAATTAAAAACCAGGTAGAGTATCTCAATAGATATTTCTCCAAGATAAAGAAATGGCCAAAAAAGACAAAATAAGACACTCCACATCATTGCTCACCAGAGAAACGCAAACCAAAACCGCAATGAGACACCACTGTACACCCACTAAGATGGTCATGATCCGAAAGACAGATAACACCAAGTGTTGCAGAGGGTGTGGAGAAACTGGAACCCAGTAACACCACCGGTGGGAACGTGCAGTGCTACAGACACCTTGGGAAAGAGTCGGGCAGTTCCCAAAAATTTAAACGTAGAGATGCAATTTGACCCGGCGATTCTACTTTTGTGTATGTACCCAAGCAAAAGGAAATATATATTGCAAGAAAAACTTGTACACAATCATTCCTAGCAGCATTATTCAAAATAGCAAAAGTTAGAAACACTGAAATGTCCATCAATGCTGAATGGATCAATAAAATATAGGACATCCGTACAATGGAATATTATTTGGCAATAAAAAGGAATGAGTACCGATCCATGCTACAACCTGGGAGAATCTTGAACACATTAACGCTCAGGGAAAGAATCCAGTGGAAAACACTATGACTCCATTTGTACTCCACTGATAAGAAACGTCCAGGATGAGCAAGTCTATATGGACAAAAAGCAGAAAGAGACTGCTCATAGGTATAACTTTCATTTTGGGTAATGAAAATGTTCTGATCTTGATTGTGGTCATGGCTACATAACTCTGAATATACTAAAACTATCGAAATGCACACCTTAATGCGTAAATTGTTTGGTATGTAAATTATGCCTCAGTAAAGCTGTTAAAAAAGCTCAAGAAAAAATAAAACTAAGATAAGGACACAGATGAAGGGTTCAAGAAATTTTTTTAAAGTTTTTAACATTTATTGAGACCCTATTAGGTGATGAGTGTTGTCATACACAAATCTTTGCAGCTATATTACAAGGAAGGCATTCTTAACCCCACGGTGCAGACAACAGTGTGGTCGTCCCCTACCGTGTTCCACAAATACCTCTGCACTAGCTACTCAGGTGCCTGAGGAACGCCGAGGAAGGTCTTCTTCAGGGCGACCTTCAGCTCCTTGTTCCTGAGGCTGAAGATGATGGGGCTGAGGAAGGGTGTGAGGACCGTGTAGGTGGTGGCCATCAGGGTGTCTCCTTCCAGAGAGTGGGGACCCTTGGGCTTGAGGTAGATGACAGAGGCAAAGCCATAGTGCACAATGACCACAATAAGGTGGGATGCGCAGGTAGAGAAGGCCTAGTGCCGACCTTCAGCAGATGGGATCTTCAAGACGGTGGCCACGATGAAGGCGTAGGAGAGGAGGGTGAGGGGGAAGCAGCCCAGCAGAGCCGCGATGCACACCAAGCCCACGCCCAGGGCCACAGCTGGTACATGGTGTCCACAGGCCAGCTTCAACAGAGGTGGTACGTGACGTAAGAAATGCTGGATCTCATGGGGTCCACAGAAGGTGAGTTGGAAAGTGGCCGTGGTCACCACCGTCCCCACCATGAAGCCACCAGCCCAGGACCAGCCCACCAGGCAGGCACAGCCGCGGGGGCTCATGAGCTCGTGGTAGCGCAGGGGTGGCAGATGGCCACGCAGCGGTCGTAGCCCATGACGGTGAGCAGGAAGGAGTGGGTGAAGCCGCACGTGAAGGAGGAGAACATCTGGCCGGCACAGGCCGGGAGGGAGATGGAGCGGCGGGCGGACAGCAGGTCGGCCAGCATGCGCGGGATGAGGGCCACGGCGTAGAGGACCTCGGAGACGGACAGGGCGCACAGGAAGAGGTGCATGGGCGTGCGGAGGCTGCGCTCGCTCCAGACGGTGGCCGCGATGAGCAGGCTGCCCAGCAGCGTGAACAGGTGCATCAGCAGGAACAGCAGGAAGAAGACGGGCAGGAGCTGCTGCAGGAAGGGGGAGAAGCCGACGAGGGTGAATTCAGTCACCGCTGAGCGATTGGCTCTCTGCATGGAGGCTGTCACGAGGCGAGGTGTGACAGGGAGACGCCAGCTACTGGATGAAGAAAGAAAGGTCATCACCTGCTGCCCTACCTGGATATGCTCGAGGGGCCGTTCCCGGGAAACGGTAACAGCCGGCACTGGTCCAGTTCCCGTGTGTGCTTCCTACAACCCAATCCTCCCATTAACCTAGTGAGGAAGGGGCGATTTTTGCATCCCCCATTTAAATACCTTGGGCACCGTCACTGAGAATCTTGGGGTGCAAAGAGGATGAGCAACTTGTTCAGGGTAAAGCTGTTGAAATGACAGACCTGACCCTGAACCCACAGCGAGCTGACCCCGGAAACTATACCCTTCCTTACCCGCCTTTGCCAATGCTCCCCAACCTTTTTGGCACTAGGGACTGTTTTCATGGAAGACAATTTTTCCACGAGCTGGGAGTGGGAGGAGGTATGATTTGGGGATGACTCAAGCACGCTCCATGAATTGCGCACTTTATCCTATTATCGTTGCATTGCAATACATAATGAAATCGTTACACAGCTCACTGAGGTTGGGACCCTGCTCTATGCTGCCTCCCCAAATGAAAATGTTCCTTCTCTGGAGCTTCCAACCATTGCTCCTCTGCCTCCCCAGCCCGACTCCTTCTGATAAATTCTGTTTTTCCGACAGCTTCCAGTACCACGAGATGTCCCTACTCCTGATTACAACTCCTTGGACCACAGTGTATCTCTAACCTACTCGAACCCATCAGATTCTTCCTCTGAGGTTATCCATGCAAGGTCATAGATTATGCTGGTTCTTAAAAAAAAACAGGAGCCACAGATAATGTTTTTATTGTTTCCGGCTCCCACGAGGCATGTACACTGTGAGGAAATGCAACGCAGCTGTCAGGCGGAGGGAGGGGAAGCCAGCAGCCCTAAGTCTGAACTCCGACTCTGTCTGCTGTGCAGCTGAGCAGGTTTCTGCATGTCTCTGCGCTCTGTCTCCCTCTCCCGACCTGGAAGAGTTGTTGTAAGAAATAAGGGAGTTATTCTTGGAAGGCGATGATCTAATGCAGAACAGGCGCTACCTGGGATGATTAAATCGATGCAATGAGCAAGCAAATGTACACAGGGTGCGCTCAGTAAATAACTTTAATTTCAAGAGATTTCAAGGTGTCTTTATGAATCACTTAACTATAATTATCTTTTAAAAAAAAACAAATTAGGCAAGCGATGTAAAATTTAAAGGAGTAAAACCACTACTCTGCTTTCTGTTTCTGTGGATTTGCCTGTTCTGGACATTTCACATAAATGGAGTCCTACAGGATGTGAACGTTTGTGTGTGATTTCTTTCACCGAGCATAGCGTTTCGAGATTCGTCTACGTTGCAGTGTGTGTCAGAGCTTCATTCCTGTCTGTGACCAAACACTATTCCATTACACGGATGTACTTCCTCAGCGTGAGGGAGTTTGGGTCGTGTGCCCCGTTTGGCCTTTGTGAACAGTGCTGCGATGAACACGCTTGTAAAAGTTAAAGCCCATCAGTGGCTGCTATGGGCTGGGGTCGGGGTGAGGGGGGGCAGTGACTGCTAAGAGAGACAGGGTTCCCTTTTGGCTAAAAAAATTTCTGGAACTAGATAGAAGTGGTGTTTGCACAACATCGTAAATGTACTTAATGCCGTTGAATTGCATACTTCAAAACGGTTAAATGGTAAATTTCATGTTATGTGTATTTTATCACAATAAAAAAGGGCCTATAACTAGAATCTACATAGAACTCAGGAAAATCAGCAAGAAAAAAATCAACCCCATTAAAAAGTGGGCAAAGGACCTGAACAGAAACTTTACAAAAGAAGGTAGACCACTGGCCAAGAAATATATGAAAAAATGCTCAACATCTCTACTCATCAGGAAAATGTAAATCAAAACCACAATGAGATATCACCTAACTCTAGTGAGAACGGCTTTTATCAAAAAGTCCCAAAACAACAAATGTTGGCGTGGATGCAGAGAGATAGGAACACTCATGCACTGCTGGTGGGACTGCAAACTAGTACAACCTCCATGGAAAGTAGTACGGAGATACCTCAGAGAACTAAAGGTAGAACTACCATTTGATCCAGCAATCCCACTACTAGGTATCTACCCAAAGGAAAAAAAAAGACATTCTATAAAAAAGACATCTGCACTTGAATGTTTACAGCAGCACAATTCACAATTGCAAAGATGTGGAAGCAACCCAAGTGCCCATCAATACATGAGTGGATTAATAAACTGTGGTATATGTATACCATGGAGTTCTACTCAGCCAAAAAAACAATGGTGATCTAGCACCTCTTGTATTATCCTCGATAGAGCTGGAACCCATTCTACGAAATGAAGTATCCCAAGAATGGACAAACAAGCACCGCATGTACTCACCATCAAATTCATATTAACTGATCAACACTTAAGTGCACGCATAGCAAGTAATAACATTCATCGGGTGTTGGGCAGGTGGGAGCGGGGAGGGGGATGGGTATAAACACACCTAATCGATGCGGTGCCTGCTGTCTGCGGAGGGGTCAGGCGGCGCAAAGGCAATTTATGTAACCAAAGCATTTGTACCCCCACAATACTCTTAAATAAAAATAAACAAAATTAAAAACTTTAAAAAATTCAATTAAAAAAGGTAATAAATACCCTTGTAAGTGGGCTCAGGTCCTTGGTCCAGCCCTGGCAGGTTTATAATGAGAAGCGAAGAGAGAACCAGCTACTTTGGTGAGAGGAGACCGCATTCACCGAACATCGCCAGTTTCTAGCGTTTCTTGGCCTTTCTCCCTGGAATCGCTTGCATCTTTTACCCACTTCTGGGTCAGACCTGCCTGAAGCTCCCCAGGGTGGTGGTCTCAATACAGCCACACCCTGTCCTGCCACCCTGAGCTCTTAGAGGGGTGAATGGCTTGGAAACAAGAGCCTCCGAGGAGAGGTCAAATGAGTGAGATCAATGTCGTGTGGGCTGTGCTCACAAGCGTCCCATGGCTCCCCAGTGTCTAGGGCAGTGTTTCTCAACCTCAGGACTTCTGACATTTTCGGCCAGATCATCGTATCTGTGGAGGACTGCTCTGTGTCTTGTAAGTTGTTCTGTGACATCCCTGGTCTCTATCAGCTAAATGCCAGTTAGCCTCTGCTCAGTCGTGACAAACAAAAAATGTCTCCAGACAATGTCAATGTCCCCGTGGGGAACAAAGTCACCCCCACAGTTGAGAACCTCTGATCCAGAGAATGCAGTTGCATCCCCTTGGCATGCTCCCTTTGCACCCTACCCATTCCTCCCCTTCTCCACCTGGCAAGACCCCTGTTTAAGATTCAGCTTAAATGTCACCTCCTCCATGCAGCCCTCCTAGACATCTTCTTCCCAAAGCAGATTCAGACACTCATCCCTGGGTGCTTCCAAAATAATGATTCCTAAATGACCCTAAAACTCCTTGCTTGTGCCTGTGTCGTGATGCTCATTATAATGTGTCATGTTGGAGCTGTGATCATGAGTTCTTGCAGGCAGAGGCTGTTTTGCCGATAGCACCAGCACTGTGCGCTCAGCAACGACTGTCCTGGGCAGCGTGAGCCCATGTTCGGGGTGTCCTATGGACCAGGCCCTGTGCTCAGCATCCCTCCTGACATTCCCACTGAGCCTCACCCCCACATTAGAAATCATCTGCTATGATCCCCATTTTACAGATGGGGAAACTGAGTCCCGCAGAGGACGCATCGCTTGCCCAAGGTGCCGCGATTCTGAAGATCAGGATAGAAAGACCCAGGGAGGGGGAATGAAAGGGGCGGCCCTGCAAAAATAACAGGAAAATGCCCAATCCCACAATTTCCCCAGTAACGGTTGAAGATCAGCCCTGTGAGTTCTCTCGCTAACAGGCGCCCTGCAGGAGCTGTTTTGCACAACTTCTGGAAAGAGCCGAAAGAGCAGAAAAGAGATGTGACTCTCTCTCTTACAAATTTTTTTTGAGAATCTGCTTTTTACAGAGCAAAGAGTTCCTGAGCGAACAGCAGGGTGGGAGCTCCAAGCCTGAATCATATCTGGAGGACAGAGTCACAGCTCCTGTGACAATTAATCCCTTCTCCAAGGAAGGCAGGGAAACAACTCTTGGACGTTGACATCCGAGCAGTTTTGTTACCTACCTGCGGCCAAGAGGAAAGGAAGGGGCGGATGCAGCAACTTCTTGACTGTGCTGCCATCGTCACAGCCCCTTTAAAAAGCCGGTTTTCGGCGCCAGCACAGTCTTCCTTTCTCCACCTCCGTGCTGGTCCTATTGCTCCCCCAGGGAAAAGTGCGTAAACCTCTTTTCTATCCTAACCTCGGTCTGGAGAGATCTTTCTCAAAACCCACATGCACCAGCATCTCCACTTTCACAGATTCTCTGTAGTATCTGATCAATTTTCTGTAAACCTAAAACAGCTCTTAAAAATAAAGTCTATCAATTTCATTTTAGAAGTAAAACAAAACTCACGGTGGGCATGGGACCGGAATAGCGATCTGAGCATTTGATCTATCAGCAGAACACCTAGCGGACTCCTCTGTAGGTAAACCAAACAGAGAGAGAGAGAGAGAGAGAGAGAGAAAACTGTCTGGTACCCAGGGAAAGCCACGGCGAGGTCCAGCTCCCCGCCCAGAGACTCAAGGGCTCTCTGATTCTCTGCCCTGGGGAGGTGGCCGGAGCCTCTCGATCCTGCATCCTCCTTGTCTCTCCCTTTTTTTGCCTCTTCCCGACCCCTTCTCCATTGGCTTCTGGCCTGGACAGACTGAGAAAAGAAGTTAAAATCACATCGACATACTGAGTAACTTTGAGCAATAGCTCTCGTCTCTCTTCATCTGTTCTTTTTTCCTCGCCTGTCCAAGGAACCTACCTCATAAGACATCAGTAGCTCCAAAAACAAACAAACAAATAAATAAACAAACAAGCCTGCAAAGTAGTCATCACACTGCCTGTCGCCCCCTGCCCTATAGACTCGATTTACCTGAAGACTCGTATAGACAGGTGGTTTCTCTGAGCCCCTGGCAGTTGCTGGTTCCCCGGGTCTCTGCTGGCCAGGTGGATGGGAGCGGAGGTGACCACCTGGGGCTCCAGGCCCTGCACCTGTTTCTGCCTCACCCCGGGGGGGTGGGCTGTTGTTTGGAGTTCCCTGCAGGTGCAGGCGCGGGTGTGGGCTGCACACGTACGGGCTGGGCCGGGGGCTTGAGGGAGCCTGGCTACGGTTATTTATCCGTCCTCAGCTCCCTGCCCACTGCCTTCTGTCTCGCTGTGGTCCTACCGCCTTCGCCTCTGCCGCAGGGATGCCGGCCCTCTGGGGACCCTGCCAGAAAGGAGGCGACCTCAGGGAATGTGTCCTCACTCTCCCTCCCTGCATGCCTGCCAGCGGCGAGTCAATTACCTGAGCTTCTCAAGGGCACGAGCAGAGGCCAAGGCAAGGTTGGGATCTGGGGCCCCGGCTGTTAAATTGACAGAAGAGCAGCCCTGCGTGGCCCCTGGGGAGGCTGCCCTGACATCTCCCTCCTTCCCCACCTTCATCCTTCCCCACCTGAGTCATTTGCCCAATTCATTGTCTTTTTAAAGATTTTTTTTAAAATCAAAGAACACACATGTATTTGTCCCTTCTTCTTAAGTAACTGAAATGACTACAGATGAGGCGGGAGCCAGGCAAGCCGCGATGGTGAGCTTGATGCGCACCCTTTCAGATCCTCACGCATGTGACCTGTGGACAAATGCAAACCTTCAAATACCCAAGTTCTGTTGTGCGTTTTTGCTGTCTTTTGCTTTGTTTGGGAGGTGAAATTCATATGAAATAATTAACCACTTCAAAGTATCCAATTCAATGGGACTTAATGCATTTACAATGTTGTGCAACCACCGTCCTTAATTCCAAAACATTTTCATCGCCCCAAAAGGAGACCCGTCCCCATGAGCGATCACTCCTCATTTTTCCCTCTTCCTACCCCCTGGCGACCACCAATTTGCTTTCTGGCTCTGTGGATTTTACCTCTTCTGGATATTTTGCATAAATGGAATCATGTTATGTGAAAGTCTGGCTGCATTCACTCAGCACGATGTTTCAAGGTTTGTCCATGGTGTAGCCTGGGTTAGGACTTCGTTCCTTTTTGTGGCCGAATAATATCCATCGTGTGGCTACACCACACTTTATCCATTCATCTATTCATAGACATTTGGGTCCTTTTCATTTTTTGGCTATTGTGAATGGTGCTGTCATGAACACTGGGCGGTTCATACAAAGACTGCTTGAATTCTTTGCAGTTCTTTTGGGTGTATGCCTAGGAGTGAACCTGTTGGATCAGATGGTAATTTCACACTAACTTTTTGACAAACTGCCCAATTATTTTCTGTGCGTTTAACACAGATCTGATTCTCCTGTAGGCATGTTTCTGTAACCTGGTTTCTCACTCAACATCCTGGAGTAAATTCTATGTTAGTTTATAGAGACCAAGGTTTCCCAGCTCGGGCAGTGTTGACATTTGGGGGCTGCATCATTCTCTGTGTTGGCGGCCACGCTGCGCATAGCAGGATGTCTGACAGCCGAATCCCTGGTCTTTGTGGACTAGTGCTTATAGCAGTCTCTCTACCAAGTCACGACAAAAGCGTCTCCAGATGTGGCCAAATGTTCCCTGGGGAACAAAACCACCCTGAGTGACAAAATCACCCTGGGTGAGAACCACTGCCATGGAGCTACCTCATCTTTATAAAGTCAGCGTGATAGTCAATATTATGAATATACTTAGTGTATATAGCTGTTCTTTTACAAATAGACACACCTCCATTGCTTCAAAATTGTCACCGTTATTGGGAATAATGCAATATGTACCCTTTCATGTCTTGTACTGCACACAGGCAATATCTGATCAAACACAAATTAAGTAGCGAGGTGGTCAGATCACAGGAGATGTGATTCTTCAATTGAAGAATTGCCAAATTAACTTCCAAGGGGCTATGTGAATCTACCCTCCCGACACCTACATCTATTTCCTCGCCTCACTAATGCTTGACTGTGTGAAACTAATTTTGGCAATGTAGCTGCCAAATGGTCTCCAGTTGTTGCTTTAATTTGTTTTTCCCTAATTACTAGTGGGCGCTGGAAATCCCCTTTGTTTATTAGCTATTAATATAGGGGTTCCCTCTTTGCAAAATGCCTGTCCATTTCCTCATTTTTCTATTAGATTGTCTTGTTTTTGTTGATTTGCAGGCATTTTTTAGGGATTCTAAATACTAATTTTGTCTACCAATCATTTTTCTTTTTACTTCTTTTGCCTTAAACTGTTCCTGTCAGAAATATTCTCCTTGGTTTCTTCTAATACCTTCATACTATAAGTTTAGGGATTAAAACCACAACACGACAGGTCTGCTGCTGATTTTATAAATAAAAGGTTTTGGGAACACGGCCATGAGCATTTGTTGTCATGTTGTCCCTGGCTGCTTCTGTGCAGCAGTGCACAGCTGAGTGGTTGCGACGAAGAATGTGTGGTTTGCAAAGCCGAAAATATCTGTGATCTTGCCATGTACGGAAAAAGGTCGTCGACCTCTCAAACTTTAATATAGACATTGTGTGAACATTTCAGATTATATTTTAACTTGTTTTTAAATGCCTGTTTTCCCAAAATCATTTAGCAAATGTGATCTTTCCCAAGATCATGACCAAACTTTCCCCACTGACTTAAAATGCTACGTTTTTTAAGCCAGGTACATGTCTATAGTCTCAGTGACTTGGAAGGCTTAGGTGGGAGGATTGCTAGAGGCCAGGAGTCCAAGGCTGCAGTGAGCTATGATTGTGCTTGTGAATAGCTGCTGCACTCCTGCTGGGGCAGCATAGTGAGACCCCATCTCAAAATAAAATACATGCTTTCTTTTAAAAAATGTAATACGTTTTGTTTTACGTATCTATTCCTATAAAATTGAATGTTATTTTTGAAAAATTATTTTAGCTTTCTAAGATAATTTTGGTGCTAATATCTATAGTATGCTATTTATAATAGTAATAATAGTTGTAGTAGTTAATAACAAGTGAGATTTATGTAGCACTTACTCTGTTCTTGGAACTATTCTAAGAGCGTATACACACACACAATTTATAGTTTGATTTAGGGAGAACTCTTTTTTGTTTACATTTTCATATCTTCGTATCCAGGAATACAGCAATCTCTCTCCATTTATTTAGAAATGCTTTTATGTCCTTCAGGACAATGTCATAGCTGTCCTTCATAAATATCTTACACATTTCTTGCTAGTATTATACTTAAATGTCTCATAAGTTTCTGTTGCTTTTATGAGTGTGGTATTTTTCCAATTATGTTCTGTTCATGAGGATAATTATAGAGGAAATCCATATTGTTGGCTGATCCTCAAAGCTGTCCTAGATACGGTCATTATCTGGAATTATTGACAGCATTGCCTCTTCTTGTTCGGTCCTCATATCTCTCTTGCGTTTTCTTGTCTTAGTGCATTGTCTAGGGTCTCCAGTAAAATGCAGAGGAGATGCAATGAGCCAACGTTCCTGATTTTATCGACAATGTTTTATCGACAATGATCCATCCCTGATGTTAGCGGGAATGTTTCTGTGTTTCACCATTAGATACAATGCTTGTTTCTTTCAGTTCTCTACATGTGGGTGTGCAGGTCTCACTTTTTCATGCCCTCTGTTCCCTAAGCTGACTGAAACTCCCCCCGGCAGCATCAAGAGGCAGGGATTGCGATCAGGTTGAAAGATGGTCACAAATTTTAATTCATTCAATTTATTTATTAATTGCCTATCCTGTTGCAAGTCCCTATTCTAGGTGCCGGGGATATGGCAGTGAACAAAGCAAAGACCCCTGCCCCCACGGAGCTGATGTTTTGGTAGGCAGAGACAGACAAGAAACAAAAATCACAAGCTAAATTATTGAACTGCTTATGTGGTATGTGCTGGGGGTGGGGGGTTAAAGCAGGGTGGGAGTGTGGGTGCAACTGTCGATGGGGAGCCCACACAGCCCTCTCAGAGGGGGAGACATTCGAGCAAATGCGTGAAGGGGGTAAGGCCACGGGCTCTGTCGTGACCGGGCGGAGGATGCGTCAGAGGGAGCCGATGCCTTACCAGCTCCAACCAACTCACAAGAACCAAATTTCAAAACCTTTGCAAGCCGGTTGTAAAACACAGCTGTTACTAAAAGTACACTGTATAAAATTACAATAAAATAAACTAGAGGAATCTAGGACTGAGCCCTCTCTTCTCACTTCTGTCGCAACTGCGAAGGTTAATCTGTCATTCTTAGTACCCATCCGGGTGCCAACATCAGCACGGCACACCCAGGTCTTGCGCAAATAAGGATAATAAGGAGATTGATTCTCTTATCTGACACTCTCCGGAGTAAGTTCTTAGAGACAAATAATTTGCCTGAAGATGAAGCAAGTAAGAAAGTATTAATATAGAACCTTAAAATCATAATAAATGCTCAAAATTCATCACTTCCCAATTATTTTATATATATTTGCCAGTGTCTATGAAATTCTTTATGACTATTGCATGCATATGATGGAAACACTCTATAATGGTGTGCTACTGCACACCAGCCATGGGGAGATATTTACGCCATGGAAATTGGCAAATGGTAGCACAATGATGGAGTTGAGTCTGGAGGCAGGGAGACTAGGGAGGAGGCTCCATCAGAGAGAGAGAATAGGTATGGAGAGAAGGGAAATTATTACTCTAGAGAGATCTAGGAAGTAAACAGAACAGAATTTAATCACCAAAGTTCAGTCCAGGCAAACCTTTTTTGTTTTCCAAAGTCTAGGAAGATGATAAATACAAAATATCAGCAGACACAGTAGGACCTGTTGACAAGACTGCCTCAAATGCAAAAACAAAGTGTCTAATAGCGAAAGTTACATTCAATGAGTTTGGGCTTTCTTTGTTATTTATTTCTTTCTCATCTCTCTATTTATGTATTTATTTCAAAATATTAAGGGGGTATAAGAAGCACCTTATATCTCTGCTTGGCTCAAAGGCTGGCCTGAGCCCTTGGAAGTACACTACGATGTTTGTTTCTGCAATGGGCATGTTTTGTTCTACCCCAAATCTTGCTATTTCTCATGGGTTGAAAAATCCTCAAATGCTGGGGGCTCTTTTTAGTGTCTTGTGGCTACATTTGGAGAAAGAGAGAGAGAGAGAAATATGAAAATATTTAAAAATTAGTTACACAAATAACTTTGCATCTCTTGTTTTGAAAAATGCCATGTTAAGGACAATCAAGGGCACATATTTCATTTAAATACATCTTTAGGTTCTTGAACTTGGGGTGTCTATCTTTTTTGAACACAGAAGTGTGAGGTTTCAAGTGCTTACTGTGTAATAATCCCTTTGATAAGGGGTTAACCACCTGGGGAGATTAATACGACTACTCAATCCAGTTCAGAGATGAGCTATCACTGAGCAGTGAAGTTAATTTACTTGCAAGAACAGGCTAGAAAGACGGAACAATTCCTACTTTATGGAGAAGTAAAAGACTCACACCCAAAGGGAAAGTGGGTAGATAAGAGACACACACCCTGTTATTAATAGTAGGCAAAGGGAGAATTTGAACCCAAGCCCATCCGATTTTAAAACCAGTGTCCCAAAACTATTGCAAAATTCTAGTCCTGCCCTACTTGGCCCAGGCAACCTGTTTGACTCAGTATCGCTCGTTTCTCAGTCAGTTGAGGCAAATGTTTGTCTTGAGTACCAACAAGGCTATCACTTACTCAACTCAGCATCAACTCATGTTTTTAAGCCTATAACTTTTTTTAGTATACATGAATAGATCACTACCATAAATAAAAAACCAGAACCGCCTGACACGGTGAGTATGCCAGGCACAACTTGTTTTCCATTTTCCCACCCGAACACCAACTGATATGGAAGATAAGAGTAAAAGGAGAATATCACAAAAATAAAAGAACGTTGTTTGAAGTCTAGATAGCTACTGTTGCCTGCTGAAGGCCCTGAGCCCAAGACCACCTTCCGATCCCCTAAAGGGATGTGATGAGAAAAATGTTAAAGATGCAGCAGCACCAAGGTGAGATGTTTTCTCGGGGTGTCATCAGAAGGATGGAAAGAATTAAAAAGGCAATACCATTTTAGAGCTGCTTAATGTTGTATCTGTGAACCAAGAAAAACCACCTGAGTTCTGACCTTGGGAAGCATTAGTTGATTCCAAAGCAATTGGATCTAAAAGGAGTGGTCAGGATGGACGTGGTGGCTCACACCTGTAATCTCAGCACTTGGGGAGGATGAGATGGGATTGCTTTAGGCCAGGAGTTCGAGACCAGTCTGGGCAATATAGCGAGATCCCATCTCTACTAAAAAAAAAGAAAAAGAAGAAAGAAAAAAACTTAGCTGGGTGTGGCGGTGCATACTTGTGATCCCACCTACTCAGGAGGCTTAGGCAGGAGGATTGCTTGAGCCCAGGAGTTCAAGGATGCAGTGAGCTATGATTGTGCTACTGTACTCCAGCCTGGGCAACAGAGGGAGACCCTGTTTAAAATAAAATAAAATAAAAAATAAAATAAAAAATAATAAAATAAAATAGATTAAGATAAAATGAAATGAAATAAAATAAAAAGTGGTCAATTCTATCCATGTAACAAAATATCCCACAGATCCCATACATATGTACAAATATGTACTAATGGGAAGAATGAGATCTAGTGTTTGATAGTTCAGTGCATCAGCATGACTACAGCTAACAATCCTTGACTGAATATTTCAAAATAGCTTGAAGAGAAGCATTCACATGTTCCCAACATAAAGAAAAGATAAATGTTTGAGGCCATCAATATTCCAAACACCCTGATTTGATCATTGCACATTGTATGCATGTATCAAAATATCACGTGTACTCCAAAAATATGTACGACTATTACGTATCTATTTTTAAAAAAGAAAGAAAGTAAGAAAACGGGCAGTCAGAGAGACTCAGCTAAGTGGGTTCCGGCTGAGGAGCTTGCTGAGGGCGCCCTTCAGCTCCCGGTTCTGCGGGCTGTAGATGAAGGGGTTCAGCGTGGGAGCCACCAGCGTGTACATCACCGTGGCTGCCACGTCCCTCTGGGTGGTGTGCGTGGACGCAGGATTCAAGTAGACTCCGATGATCGTCCCGTAGAAGAGAAAGACCACACAGAGGTGGGAGCCACAGGTGGAGAACACTTTCCGCTTCCCCTGGGCTTAGGACACCTTCCACACAGCCACAGTGACAGGTGTGTAAGAGGCCACCATAAGGGCCACAAAAGGGACCAAAACCACCAAGCCCCCGAGGACCAACACCAGCGTCTCATTGACTTGCGTGTCAGAGCAGGAGAGTTTGATCAAAGCGTTAAGGTCACTGAAGAAGCGCGGGATCCTATTAGCGCCAAAAGACCGGTGGGTCACCAGGAGAGGGTGGACCAAGGAGATGAGGCTGGCGGAGACGCACGGCACCGTCCCCAGCCAGGCGCAACGAAGGATGCTCATGATTGTCATGCAGCGCAGCGGATGGCAGATGGCCACGTAGCGGTCGCAAGCCACGGCTGACAAGAGGATGCTGTCTGCTCCCCCAAAGGCGACGAAAAAGTACATCTGAGCGAGGCGAGCCAGAGAGGAGACGGCGGTACCGGCACAGGTGGTTCGCCAGCATGTTGGGGACAGCGGTGGAGGGGAAGCAGATGCCCAAACAGACACGTTGCTGAGGAAGAAGTACATGGGGCTGTGTGGGTGAGGGTCCCAGACGACGGCCAGCACAGTGAGCAGGTCCCCAGGTACCCCATCAGACACCGGCTGAAAGACAGGACAAAGAGCACCTGCTGCTGCCTGGGCTGCTCAGAGAGGCCGGGGAGGATGAATTCAGAGACTCTGGTCCCCTGTCCATGTCCAGGTGGTTCTAAAGACAGACACAAGGGCATCAGCAGTGGTTGGATTCCCCATGGAGCAAATGAGACACCTCATTTCTGTCCTTTCCTCCCGTCAAGACTCAGCTCTCCAGCCTGGACAACATAGTGAGACCCATCTCTTAAAAAAAATGTTAAGAAATTGGACAGTCATGTTGGCTCATGCCTATAATCCCAGCACTCTGGGAGGCTGATGTGGAAGGACCACTTGAGCCCAGAGTTCAAGGCTGCGGTGAGCTGTGATCACGCCACTGGACTCCAGCTCCAGCCTAGGCAACTAAGTGAGACCTTGCCTCTATTTAAAAAAAAAAAAAAAAAAGACAGCTCAGCTAACTTCTCTGAGTGTGTGTCCCCTCATCTCTTACAAGAGAAATGAATAATTTCAAACTTTCAGGGTTGGCATAAGGATTAAGTGAGAAAAATACATAAAGGTTGTTAATTTATACTTGTCTTATAATAATACAATCATTTTTATTAGCTAGGGTGAGAATTCTTAGTGATACCATCCGAACAAAGAATGATGAAGGGTTTCTTGTCTTTCTCCACAGAGATAAGCCTGGGTTCAAATCCCAGTTCTGCCACTTGCTAGCTGTGTGACTTTGGGCAAGTTATTTAACCTCTCTGTGCCTCCGTTTTCTCATCTTTAAAATGAGGATAATAATGGTACCTGCTTCATGGGGGGTAATAGCACCTGTCCCCTAGAGTTGTTGTAAGGATGTGAGGGGTGAATATGTAAAATGCTGAACCTCGTGTGTATTTCTGAGGGTTGGGATCTCCTGGTGATTTAATAATCGCTAATTATGGGTTCACGCAAACCTTGTTTAAATGCCAGCCCTGCCACATTAGTCACGTGAACCAGTGATAGGTCCTCTCAAAGCCTCAGCTTCCTGGGAGGATTTAATGAGGCAATGCTTAGGAGTTCTTTATAAGGAAGCTTTTTTTCTTCTTAAGGTATCAGTCTGAAATGTTACAACTAATCTATTACAGTGTATCTTCCGTATCAGTCTCCTACGACAGATTATGTAATTATATCTTGGGGTAGGTTATCTCAAAGGAGCTAATTTCACTCATTTTATGCTTCTTAACATCAATGTTAGAGGCAGACAACCTTAATTGGTCCATAAATGATGGCCCCATAGCCCACGTGGGACTCGCATCACCTTGAGCCTGGAATCCACTGGACCAGGGACTCTGTCTCAGTCAGCTCAGGCTAAATTATGCTGCGTAACATACATCCCCCGATTCTTAGTGGCTGACAAGTAAAAGGTACATTTACACCTCTGAAGGTGTGGAGCCAAGGCTTTACTTCACGCTGAGTTTACTGGTGAATGAACCTTTGTTGGGGACTTTTCCAGTTATTGCACCAGCCTGAACAATGACACGTGTGCTGGCTCCTAAGAGCCTCTGCCAGGAAATGACATGTTACCTCCACTCACGTTTCAGTAGCCAAGACTGGTGTCAAGGAAGTGGAGTAGTGGCTACTCTCCCAGAGAGCAGCAGTAAATATTTATGAGCAGTAACACACTCTCCCAAGGTTTCCAGCCTCCTTCCACTCCCACTGAAGGCCAGGGAGAGAAGAGTGCATGCATCTCTCTTGGAGGCAACCTCCATGTTTCTTGTATCTCTGGAGCGCCATGTTTAGAGCCTAGGAGTGCTATTTACATTGCAGTACACCTGGGGCGTGCCATGGTATGCTCGGGTACATCGAGGTACAAAAATATTCATAATGCAGGTGGAAGTGTCTTGATGTGGGGGAGGGGGATCCTCTTCCAAACTCTCTAGCACTTTTCACTTAATGGCTACGAATTTCTGGTGACAGCACCACCTCTCTCCAAACTCACACTTGCTTTTCCTTTTGCTTACTAGACATCCCCCAGACAGATTCTCCAGTCCCATGAGCTACAAATGGAATCTCCCCTGCCATAAGCTGCTGGGTTTGGTCACCTGGGACGTGCACTGCACAATTCCACAGGGATCCGTTCACATAGATTATAACCTGCACAATGGTAGCCAGCACACCCAAGTCTCAGAATGGGCATCACCGCCAACGCCTCTCTCACTTCTCACCTCCCACCATTCCTAATGTGTGGATTTAAAAACTCAACTTCATCCCTTGGACAGAAGTAGAAAATTCAACCCCGGAATCAGTACCCCGTTCGTGGCGGTGGTTCCCCGTGTCCGCTCTCGCCCCCTGGTGTCCATTCTTCACATTGCAGCCAGAGTGATCTCGCGAAAAAAATGCCAATGGGGTCTCGTTCAACATAATCCTTCCGCCGCTCACCACTGCTCCTCTAATCCCCAGACGTCTTTAGTTTCTGTTTTCCCTCCCGCTTTGTGCATTTGGCTGCAGCCTCCTGGGTTTTCCCCCTCACCCTGCTTTAGGACCTTTGAATCTGCTGTTCCTTCTGCCTGGAAGTCTCTGTGCCCCCAGCTGCACCCCATCGTCAGGTGGGCTTCGCGTCTGCAGGGATGCCCGTCCTGGCTTCCCCACTGTGGAGTCTGGCTGAGGGATTCTCAACCCTGGCACCACTGACATTTGGGACTGGATCCTTTCTCTTTTTTTTTCTGTGCTGGTGACCGTCTTGTGCATTGCAGGTCGAGCATTCCCGGCCTCCACCCACTGGAGATGCCAGTGGCAACCTTCCTGCACCAGCTGGGACAGAGTCATCTTGAAATCCTGGCTGGGGCGTTGAAATCGCCTATTTGAGAATCACTGATCTAAGTTAAATTCCCCTTCTCTGTCCCACCCTCAGCCCCTGCACCCAGATCCTCCAACTTCGAGCAGAGCAATGGCGTTTACCTGATGCAAACCACACACCGGGGACCTGGAGCCAGGCATTTGCCAGGCCTCGCCTCACTGAACCCTTGACAACCCTGCGGGGCAAGCAGCTGAGGCTCCAAACCTAACTCGCGCAGGGAACTGGGACTGGCTCAAGCTCCTCCAGCGCCCACTCTCTTGACCAGTTCATGGTTCGCTACCCACCCAAGGGGCTGTGGTGCTGGGTACCCCTGGCCTGAGTGGGCTAAACCGAGCAGAGAGCCCCCAGCCTCTGAGGGGCAGTCCCAAGAGATCCTTCCTTCCTGACACACTTACTTGATTGGTGGCAACGGGGCTTCCATCGGATCCCAGCACCTGTCCGCTCCCGGATCACGTTTTTTCACGTCTTGGGCTGCCTGCTGCCTCACCTTTGTCCTGGAACTGTGGAGGAGAGAAGCATGTTTTCCTAGGGAGCATGTAAGGGACCCACCCCTGGCAGGCTTATATCTGACTCTGTTGCCTTTGGGGCACAATCCCCAGAGACCCTTGTTAGAGCAAACACAATTAGCTTGTATTCCCTAGTGGAGACTGGGAACCTAGTAGTACCCTTGTGAAAAAGAATTTTGTCCCAAAAGCATTGGCTTTTTTTTTTCTTTTTTTTTGAGATAAGATCTTGCTCTGTAACCCAGGCTAGAGTGCAGTGGCCCAATCATAGATCCCTGTAATCTTGAACTCCTGGGCTCAAGCGATCTTAACACCTCAATCTCCCAAATAGCTGGGTCTATAGTTGTGCACCACCACACCTGGCTGATTTTTTATTTTAATTTTTTTTTAGAGATGGCGTCTTGCTGCATTGCCCAGGCTGGTCTCAAACTCCTGGCCTCAAGCAATCCTCCCACCTCAGCCTCCCAGAATGCTAGGATTACAGGCGTGACTCACCCCATCCGGCCGAGGTCGAGTATTCTTTTTATGGGCTGACATGAATCTTGAAAACATCACGATAAATGAAAACAGACACCAAAGGTCACATATTGTATGATTTCCTTTATATGACATTCCCAGAATAGGCAAATCAATAGAGGCAGACAGTGGATTTGTGGATGCCAGGGGCCCAGGGTGGGGGGGTGAGGGGGAAATGGGGAATGATTATTTAATGGGTATGGGGCCTTTTGGGGGGGTGATGAAAATGTGTTGGAACTAGACACAGGTGATGGTTGTGCTACACCGTAAATGTACGAAATGTCTCTAAATCACTCACTTTAAACGGTTTTATGTTATGTGAATTTCACCTCCACACACACAAAAAAACATGTTCAACCATCCTCATTTTCTTGGAAAATGCCAATAAGAAAATATAATGTAGGACCTGGAAAACTTGCAGAAATACACAACACAGACAGCTGTCAGTACTGGCATGTGTGTGGGGAAGCCAGCATGCTCGGGCACTGAGATGGGGTCTCGTTCTTGCTCAGGCTGGTTTCGAACTCCTGAGCTCAAACAATCTGCCTGCCTCGGCCTCCCAGAGAGCTAGGATTACAGGCGTGAGCCACCGCGCCTGGCCTAGGTCTCTTTTCTTAACTCAAAGTCAATTAATCACATAACAGCCAGAAATAATGACAAAGACTAAAGGGCTAAAGATGGAAATAATAATTTGCATAACATTATACTCTATGATAAACTTGGCATACTTATAAATTGATGCCATCTATTCGTTAGCAAGGGAGATGGAATAAAGTTTGTGCCAAAAAAAAAAAAAAACCCAAAATGTAGTTATTTCCAAAAGAAAGGTAGAATATAGACCTAGGGTAAGGGATATTTAGAACCTGCCACGAGGCCAGTGAGAAAATCCCAACAGAGACTCATTTTAACAAAGATTCATTTTGCAATGGCTGATTAAGCACAGAACCATTTAAAAACTAAGTAAAAATTAAATCTACCTGCATACCAGGAATAGATTTCAATTCACCCATGAATCTAACATGTTTCCAAATGCAAGGAGAAAAATTTTATGAACTGATTGAGAACAAAAACACTATTACACTCATATACTATTGCTTAATAAGTTCTTACAGAATTCTCACCTCAGCATTTCTTTTCGAGTAAGAATCCATAGTCCAGAGGTCTACTTGAAGAATGAGCCACTGATTAAGGCAATATTTTTAGAACATTTCCTTCATGGTGTGTATTTTCTAGAGCATTCTACACCAGCTACTTTGCATCAGGCTCTTCAAATGACTAACAGTTACAGGATTTCTCTACATGAGGAGTTTTCACATGAGTTTGAAAGTATCTGTTAAAACAGAGAGCTTTCTTGTATTTTTCACATTTCCAGGATTTTGATCCGGTGAGCATTCTTACATGTGAGCCAACTGAAAACTTTTGCACGTGGCTATATTCAAGAGGTTTCTCTCCACAGGGTGTTCTATTATGGCTTTGAATTGAACCAGGATAACTATGAAAGCTTTTCCACACACACACACTTAGAGTGTTCTCTTAGAGGTGTTCTTCCCAGGTGCACCAGAAAGGTTGTTTTATAACGAGTTTTCCCACATTCTTTCTTTACAGTTTCTCCCCAGTATGAGTTCTTTCACGTATTCAAATGTAACTAGAATGACTGAAGGTTTTTCCCCATTCCTTACATTCATAGGGTTTCTCTCTGGTGTGAGTTCTTTCATGTCTTTGAAAGGAACTGGACCAAATGAAGACTTTATTACACTGCTTACACTCATAGGGTTTCTCTCCAGTGTGCATTATTTCATGTATCCGAAAAGAACTGAAACTATGGAAGGCTTTCCCACAATGCTTACAGGCATAGGGTTTCTCTCCAGTGTGAGATATTTCATGTATTCGAAATGAACTGGGCCAGTCAAAGGCTTTCCCACACACGTTGCATTTATAAGGTCCATCTCCAGTGTGCATTTTCACGTGTCTTCGAAGGTTTTGGGGACAAGTGAATGTTTTCTGACATTCCTTACATTCGTAGGGTTTCTCTCCACTATGAGTCCTTACATGGTATCGCAGGGAACTGGAACAACTGAAGGCTTTCCCACACTGCTTACAGTCATAGGGTTTCTCTCCAGTGTGTGTTCTTTCATGGATTCTAAATGAGCTTGGAAAATTAAAGGCTTTCCCACACACCTGACACTTATAGGGTCCATCTCCCATGTGCATTTTCAAGTGTCTTCGAAGGTTCTGGGGACAACTGAATGCTTTCTGACATTCCTTACATTTGTAGGGCTTCTCTCCAGTGTGTGTTCTTTCGTGTATTCGAAATGAACAGGGAAAATTAAAGGCTTTACCACACACCTTGCATTTATAAGGTTTATCTCCATCATGAATTTTCATGTGTGTCCGAACATTTATGGGAGAAGTGAAGGCTTTACCACATTCCTTGCAATTATAGAGTTTCTCTCCAGTGTGAGTCCTTTCGTGATTTCGTAAGGAACTGGAATAACCAAAGGTTTTCCCACATTGCTTACAAGCATAGGGTTTCTCTCCAGTGTGTGTTCTTCCATGTATTCGAAGTGATCTGGGAAAATCAAAGGCTTTCCCACATACCTGACACTTATAAGGTCCATCTCCACTGTGCATTTTCATGTGTGTCCGAACACTTATGAGAGAAGTGAAGGCTTTACCACATTCCTTACAATTATAATGTTTCTCTCTAGTGTGAATTCTTTCATGATTTTGTAAGGAACTGGAACAACTGAAGGCTTTCCCACATTGCTGACATTCATAGGGTTTCTCTCCTGTGTGATTTCTTTCATGTCTTCGAAAAGAACTGGACCAAATGAAGACTTTATCACATTGCTTACATGCATAGGATTTCTCTCCAGTGTGCGTTATTTCATGCACTCGAAAGGAACTGAAACTAAGGAAAGCTTTCCCGCAATGCTTACATATGTAGAGTTTCCCTCTAGTGTGAGACTCTTCATGTATTCCAAAAGAGTGGCGATAACCGATGGCTTTCCCACGTGGCTTACATATATACGGCTTTCCTCCATACTCCTGACACTCATATGGTTTGTGTCTAATCTCAGTCCTGATGTGCCTATTAAGGGATGAATGACTCAGGCCAACTTCTGTGCACACATTGCTTTCATATGGTTTTACTCCGGGAGAAGTTTTCTTGTTCCGAATGCAATCAGAACTCTGGCTGAAGGTGTCTCCACCTGGACTACCTTGTGTACTTTCACAGAGTCTCTCTAGAATCTGACTTCTGTGAAAAATGAGAAGCACATTACTAAAGGTTTGTTTATAAATGATTTTATATTTATTAACAGGTATTACACTTACATTTTTAACATTATCAGGGAAAGTGTCAACTGTCCTGTCTGAATTGTTTGAACATGAATAGACTGAATGCTCACAAGAGGACTATGATTAAAACAATGATGTTCATATGGGTTTCTTAATACTATTTCTAAGAGAACTATATTGCAAACATTTATTTATAATATCTATGACACATTTCAGCATATATTTTTGAACAATATTTCCCAAGAATAAATAAATATGAAGATGAGCTCATTTCTTTCATTTGCTTGTTTTTACAATTTCCTGTCATTCCAAGATTCTCTCCAGGGACATTGCTTTCTCTTGTGAGTGCAAATTACCTTAAATTTCTCCTGGGATTTTCATATTGATCTTCAGTGTTCTGGTCTTCCCACTTTTTTCCTAAAATGTAGATCCAAAAAAATCATTATGAATTACTACAAAATTATAGAAAAATTATTGGGCTCTAGGTTCATGGTACTCAGTGACCATCATGTCTGATCTATCACCAAAGTATTTCCTTTCCATGTTGGAAATCATGGAACAGCACTGATGAACAAAATCACTTGTTCTCTAATAGACTAAGTGAAGGCGCGATGTCATCCTCACCTAGAGAGGCCAGGTTCCTGAAGGTTTCCCACATCACATCTCTGTAGAGATTCTTCTGGGCAGGATCCAGCAAAGCCCACTCCTCCAGGGTGAAGTTCACAGCCACATCCTCAAAGGTCACGGGGTCCTGAAACATCCCACATGTGCACAGGAGGATGGCTGAGATTCATAGCATTGAGGACCTATACCGTATTCTTAAGATCATAGTATTCTGTAGTCTCCAAACATTTATTTCATGGACTTGGCCATCAGATTCTGACTCTGTCTACACTCACTTCCTCCCACACAGCAATTCTAATGCTAGAATTGAACTATCTGGAAAGCAACAGCAGAAGAGAAACACATCTGTAGTTGTTAGGTCCAGGGAGTAAGATTTGCAGCTAGGTCACCTCTAATTTTTACCTCTTTGCACAGTGTGTCCATAGCACCTGCAATAACAAAGTCCCACTAATTAGCGTACAGAAGAGAACTGATGTGAGTAAGCAGACCTGAGACTGCATATTCACAGAAATGCTTGTTCACAAAGCTCAACCTCTGACAGTATCAGGGATCTGGATTTGGGGAGAGACTCCACCAACCTAACAGATAAGACAATAACTTACTGGATCAGAAACCCCAAAACTGAAACTTCCATGAGAAACAGTACAATAAAAACCTAAATTCAAATAAATGAACGGCTGAAGGCTGCGTGTGGACAAGTTTGAGAAGTCAAAACTCCAAGGGACCCAGTCTAGGGCGTTCCCACTAATTTGTGAAATTTATCTCCTGAAACTCTGCTGGTAGTACTCACAGGAAAGATTAGAGAAAAATTGCTTCCTTGTTCTAGCAGGAGGGAATGAGTACTTGTTTTGTAACATGTTCCAAGAATTCTGTTCTTAACACAGCTAAGTGATGAGAATGAGAAGTACAGCTGACCCTTAGAACACAGGTTTGAACTATGGGGGTCCACTTATATCCAAATTTATTTCAATAAACATACTGGAAAATTTTTTTTGAAGATTTGTGATAATACTGAGATGGTGATACCTCCCAAAATGATCTATAAATTCAATGCAGTTCCTATAAGAATCCCCAGTGACTTCATTGTAGAAATCAAAAAGCTGATTCTGAAATTCAGAGGGAATTGCAAGGGACTCAGATTACCAGAACAATCTTCAAAGAGAGCAAAGTAGAAGCAATCATATGTGACAACTTTCAAACTTGATGTAAAGCAAAAGTAATCAAGACAGTACAGTGACGACCCAAGGATAGTCATTTGGATCAGTGAAATACAACTGAGCATCCAGGGAGAGTGAGGTCAGCCAGGCGGCAGAGTAGCCAGTCCAAACACTCAATGCTCAACAAATAAGCATAACTGTCAGAAACGGACTTTGTCAAAATTCTCAGAAATCATCAAAAGTTAATGGCAACCATCAATGCAGAATGCAAAAAAAAAAAAAAAAAGGCAAGTGAAAAATGGTAGGAAAGTTTTATGGAGTATCTACTTCTCCTTGGCCCAACCCGTCCCCCATTTGATGGCCGTCTTGAAGACAGCCACCTGAGTTCCCAGTCTGGGACCCTGCTCCATGTCCAGAGGGAGCAGAGCAGATCTTATTTGCAAAGTATTGCATTTGTATGTTCCAATCTGTCTGGAAACAACCTGAAGGTCTACCACAAGTCTCTTTTTCTTTTTGTCTAAGACAGAAGCAAATCAGGGTGCAAAATTGCCAGGAATTGCTTGAAAGTGTTGTAAACAAAAAGCCTGATATTGCCTGGGACAAGAACGTGGTTGAGACTTGACAGACCACTAAAAGTCCAGGAGGAAAACTAAGGAGAAAAATTTCTTTTGGAACTTATGGTATTCAAAGGCACCTAGGTGTACTAGGGAATTCAGAAAACCCCATGCATGCCCAGGAAAGAGCACATTTCCAGAAAAGACCTGAGGAGACCCTCATCTTCAGCACCAGCTAATCTCTGGGCTCAGTTTGGCCGGAAGTGAAGCCCGAAGCAGAGTTTTAAACAGACGGGCTGAGCATTCAAGGAACATCCCGGCACGCAGCCACACACAAAGACTGCAGGAGGTGAGGTTTTGGTTGTTTCATCTTTTTTTTTTTTTAGCTCCTGGCACTCAGGGTATCTGTGTTAAAACACTGGCTGAAGACAGCTACAGGAACAGAGACTTCAGTGACTAAACACAAGGAATAGTGTCTGAAAAAATACTTTGGAAAAGTTATGAAACAGCCAAGTACAGCCTTCAACAAACAAGAACAGCAAACATCACTGGAAAAGGGGGAGAATGTGATTTCCCAAGTTACCCCATTATAATATTCAAATGTCCAGTTTTCAACAACAACAAAAATCAGGAACAGTACAGAGTACAGAGAAACAGGAAAATACGGTTCATCGATGGGGAAAAAAAACTGAGCTAAACTATCTCTGAGAATCCCCAGATACTGAACTTACTAGACAATGACTTTAAACAAATTTCTTAACTACGTGCAGAGGAAAAGGCAACCATGGAAAATGAACAAAAGGAAACCAAGAAAAGGATGTATGAGTAAAATAATATCAACAAGGAAAACAGAAATTATAAAAATGACCATATATAGGAATTAAGGAGCTGCAAAGTACATGTGAAATGAAAAACTCTCTAAAGGTTTCCAACAATAGGTTTGAACAAGCAGAATAAAGAATCTGCTAATGTGAAGATAAAACAGCTGAAATTATCTAGTCTGAAGAAAAGAAAGAAAAAAGTATAATTAAGAGAATGGGTCCCCAGAATATGTGCCTTGCAAGAATTCTTACGAGAAGTTCTTCATAGAGAAGGAAAATGATGTAGGTTAGGAATTTGGTCACATACAGAAGAGTGTTAGAAAAGAATAAAATGGAGGTAAAACAAATGCTTTACTTTTCTTATTCCTACCTTATCTAACAGATAAATGTTTGCTCAAAATTATCATATAAACAATGTATTGGGTGGTTACAGTTTCTGATGGGTAAAATGGATGACAGCAATTCACTGTGGCATGGGTGGAACTGGGAACATTCTGTTACGCCTGCATACCACAAACCAGTCTGCAACAGTGTGATTTAAAAGTAGATTTAGATCAGTTGTAAAAGGAGGGAAATTACTAAAAATAATCTAAGAAACAAGTACACTTGATATACAGGAAAGAAAACAGAATCATGTAGAATGCTCAATTAAAATGATAAGAGAAAAAGAGGGGACATTTTAAACAAAGAGAACTACAACAAATAGAAAATGGTTACCATATCTATCAAAAATCACTTTAAATATGAATTACCTAAATACACCAATTAAAAGACAGACTGACAGAATAGATTAAAAAGCAAGATTGAACTTTGTGTTGTCTACAAGGAAAACATTTTAAACATAAAGACACGGGGGAAGGGGCGATGTTGGTCAAAGGATACAAAATTTCAGTTAGAAGGAACAAGTTCCAGAGATCTACTATACAACTGGGTGATCATAATAACAATGTATTCTAATATTGAAAATCACTAAGGGAATAGACCTTAAATGAAATAAAATTTTAAATAAAAAAATAAAGAGACATTAAATATAAAGGTATGCAGAAATTTATACCATTCCTAACACTAATTCAAAGAAAGCAGGAATAGCTGTATTAATTTCAGATGAATCAGGTTTTAGATCAGAAAAAATTACAAGGGATACTAGGATTACATAATGATAAAGCAAGCGGTCAGTTCCCGAGAAGACATAATAATCTTTAATATGTATGTGCTTAAAACAGTCTCTAATTACATGGGGCAAAAATTTATAGAACTGCAAGGAAAACAGAGAAATCCACAATTTTATTTGGACGCTTCAACGTACTTCTATCAGTAACTGATCAAAAAGGCAGAATCAGTATATCGATAATGACATAGTTGAAGTCAACAACATCATCAAACAACTGGATTCAATTAACATGTATAGAACATTTCATCCAACAACTGCAGAGTACACATTCTTCTCAAGATCCCATAGAATATTCACCAAGACAGATCACATTTTGGGCTCTAACATATCTAACAAACTTAACAGAATAGAAATCGTACGATGTTCTCTGACCATATTGGAATTAAACTGGAAATTAGTAACAGAAATATAGCTGGAAAAACTCCAAATAATTGGATGTTAAACCAAAAAATTCTAAATTACACATGGGTTAAAAAGAAGTCTCAAGAGAAATTCAAATACTTCAAAGGAAATGAAAACAAAAATTCATCCAATCAAAATTTCTGGGATGCAGAGGAAGCTTTGTTTGGGGGGAATTTAAAGAATTAAATACAAAAAAAAAAAAGAATTAAATGCACATACTTAGTAAAGATGATCTAAAATCAATCATCTATCTTTCCACTTTAGGAAACTAGACAAAGCAGAAGAAAATAATCCTAAATCAAACACAGGCAATAGCAATGAAATTGCAAACAGGAAATCAATAGAGGAAATCAAACAAAACCAAAAGCTGGTTCTTTGAAAAGTTCGATAAAATTGACGAAACTATAGCCAGGCTAACTACAAAAAAAGAGAGAGAGGACACAAATCACTGCTATCAGAAACGAAACATGGGACAAGACATCATCGCTACCAATCCTATGGATATTTAAAGACATTGTGCTAAGAAGCCTGCGATTCAGGAAGGTAAAGGGAAGAGATGCACACAGGTTTTGGATAGCGGAGTGTCAGGTGGTCATGCTCTGCTTTCCTCTCTTGTGAAATGTTCACAAACGGAAAACAAATCTTTTATAATAGTAGCCATTTATTGGTATGTGGGAAAATGACAATTTAAAATAGCGAAGCTGAATAAAATGTAGCATGGGCAACAAACAGATAACGTCGTGGTGAATTTCAGAAGGGAAGTTCGCATTTGGGAATGCAGGTAGGGGTTTAATGCCAGCCCTAGGAGGAGCTGCGCTGTGGGGACAGGGTCGTGGATTTGAGACTCTGCTTCCCATACCTTTGGAAGACTCAGGGTAACGGGCAACCCCTGGAGAGAAAGGAGGGACGGGGGACCCCACAGACTGCAGCCCCTCCCACGCACGACCCCCCACATACCGAGTGGGGTCCCTTCCCCGACGACCCTCCCGCCGTCACCGCACAATCTGGGGACACGCGGGGCTGCGGCCGCGGAGCTGCCCAGAGAGGGCGCCGGGGCCGAGGTCGCCGCGCAGGGACGGGACAGGACGCCCGGGGGCCCGGCTGCCGGCCCAGCCCCTCCCCGTTGGCTGGAGGGACGAAGGGCCGAGGGGTATCAGCGGCTACTCGGGTCCGCAGACTACGGAGCGGACCGCGGGGACATGGCCGGTTCCGGCCGGTTCCAACCAACCCCTGCTCCGCGTCTGGGAACGCCCGGCCCCACACACTCACCATTTCCCGGCGTCCGGGAAGTCCCGGCGCCCCCTCCACCGCTCCCGCGACCAGCGCTGTGCACAGAGCGCCAGAGGATGCGGCGGAAGCACCCGGGTCTCCACACAGAAACGAGATCTCGCGCGCGAGAGAGACAGGAAGACCCCCGCGGGTTTGTTGAAGGTCGCTCCCTTCTCCCAACAGCCCGACTGATTGGACACTTGGCGCGTGGCCCCGCCCCGCCACCCCTGATTGGACGGTTCTGCTCCAGGCCCCGCCCTCCGAGACTTGACTGACAGAAGACGCAGTCATAGGGTCGCCGGGGTTTTAACCACTGCTCTGCCCAGGCCGGGGGGACCTGGCCCCACCAAGGGGCTATTTGCATTTAAGCAGAACTTGCTCTTGGCTTTCCAGAATGAGCACTGGCTTCTTCCTGTACTCACTGGGCGCTTCCTGCTTCTTCCTTCCAGACATGGGGTCGCAAGTGTGCAAAGAAAATTCTAGACTCAGTGTCCAGTGGCGCGACCTCTGGCCTCGTAGCAGGAGGGGCGCCCAGACCAAGTCGCGCCACGCTGGATCGGGAAGGAAGGGCCAGCTGTCCTGGTGGGTCAGGAATTTAGGATGAAGAGAGGCCAAGGCTTCCTCACACCTTATCTCTCAATCTACTCATTTTCAGCCAAGAAGATAACACACCACCAAGGGTATACAATTTTTAAACGCCTGGAAAAACCGGAGTTATATGGCAGCAATATTCTACGAAGGAATCAAAAGAGAAGAAAAGCAAACATTTGAACGAGCTCAAAGAAGCAGCCTGGTGCACCCCCAGTTCACAAGGAAAACCCGTATTGGGAAGGTGAAACATATTCCTAAACTTCAGAGTCAGGCTTTGCCGACATGGAGACCCAGAGTGGATCACTCCCTGGTGATGAGGCGGGAACATCTAAGGATCTAACTCTGCGAGCTCAACATGCCCTCGCCTACCCTCTGCAGAGGGTGGGAACACTCCCTACTTCAGCGCTTTAATATTCATCGGCAGGAAACTCTCACCTGGGGTCAGTTTAAGGTTCTGACCTAAATAAACTGTCAAACTCATGAATCCTTTCTCCAGGAGACCTAGTGAGTCTTTCTCTGAGCCTGACCTTTACAGATTTTCTTCACACACAGGAACTACAGTCTGACTCCAGCGACCTTATGCATGCCCAGACCAAAAACACCGTCCAGAAAACGGGCCCAAGCTCCTGACATCCAAAAGGACAAACAGCATCTGCACGTTTTGGGTTATTATAATATTCACTGCTTTCCTCTGTGTTGTCTACAAGAAAAACATTTTAAATATAAAGACACGGGGGAAGAAGCGATGTTGGTCAAAGAATACAAAATTTCACTTAAAAGGAACAAGTTCGAGAGATCTGCTGTATAACTGGGTGATCACAATAACAATGTATTCCAATCTTGAAAATCACTAAGGGAATAGATCTTAAATAAAATTTTAAATAAAAAAATAAAGAGACATTAAATATAAAGGTATGCAGAAATTTATACCATTCTTAACACTAATCTGAAGAAAGCAGGAATAGCAGAAATACCTGCTGTCCGGTGCTCTAGGGCTTCTCGGAATCCACACTCCCTCTGTGTCTGTCCTGAGCAGACGGAGGCCGTTGCAGGGAGCTGCCCTAGAACCCCTAGGGGAGCCCCATGTCCCTCCCTTTGCAGCCTCCACACTGGCCTCAACTTGGAGCCACTGACCTCAGACTCTGCTGCCCACTGCAGGGTGTTCACCTGCTTCTCACCGACATCGATCAGTGAAACGGGACAAAGACCCGCAATCCCAGTGTTTGAATAAAATACCGGCAGAGTCCCTGTTTTCCTCCTGTGTATATATACAGTAGAGGAAGAAAATGCTAAGATGATTTATATGGATTTTAAAAACTGGCAAATAGTTATTTCTTTGAGAAAACAAAGATGCTAGCAAAACTGTGATTTTCATGTTAACAAATTGCTCTGTAAAACAACTCATCAAACGGGAACGTTCTTTTCTTCTTTCTTCCTCAACAGGTCGTGTTGTCACCAGGTGCTCTGTGCCCCGAGGATGTACATGGCCAGTTTTTTCCATTTGAAACCCTCTCTCAACCCCACCTCCACTGCCATTAACACACCCAACTACTTCTGTAGCTAAATCCCAAGCATTGGGTAAGTAGATTTCCCTTTCAAGCAGTCTAACTGGCCTCGGGTTAAATACGCCATGGCTCTCTCTTATGTCCCTTGACTTACATTATTCATTTGAAATTGTCTTCCAGGATAGACTGTAATATCCTCGGTGAATACTTCATCCATTTTATTTACTTCTGTTCTTTCTAATCGGTCACCCCACCTGCTCATTGAGAGCACACACAGGATATTATGATATTGGGTCTTAATCCTGCGTTTCTAACTCAAGGACTTCTAGGAACCTTGGACTCTCTGCAGTGGTATGACTCTCTTTTTTATGTTAATGAGATTAGTCTTGGCTGAGGACATCTAGATAGCTTCAGGATGGGGGCTGGGCTGGTCACCAGAAAGACCAAAGCATGATGAGAAGGTCAGAACTTTAAAAAATTCGTTTAAGTTTATTTTTAATTAACAATGAGAGTTGGAACTTTGAACCACACCCTCTAGACCTCTGGGGAGGGGAGAGGGGCTAGAGATTGAGTCAGTCACCAATGGCCAATGATCTAATCAATCATGCCTACATAACAAAACTCAACCCCCGACCGGGCGCAGTGGCTCATGCCTGTAATCCTAGCTCTCTAGGAGGCCGAGATGGGCGGATTGTTTGAGCCCAGGAGTTCGAAACCAGCCTGAGCAAGAGCGAGACCCCGTCTCTACTAAAAATAGAAAGAAATTAATTGGACAACTAAAAATATATAGAAAAAATTAGCTGGGCATGGTGGTGCATGCCTGTAGTCCCAGCTACTCGGGAGGCTGAGGCAGGAGGATCGCTTGAGCCCAGGAGTTTGAGGTTGCTGTGAGCTAGGATGACACCACAGCACTCTAGCCCGGGCAAAAGAGTGAGACTCTGTTTCAAAAAAAAAAAAAGAATTTGGGGAATTAGACACCGTTTATTCACCAGCTCCTACTAGAGGAAATGACTTTTGAGTTAGTGAACTGAAATAACCTGAAGAAATAATACTGACGTTTAGACAGGCAGAGGAGCATGAATAAGGGAAGATGCTTGGCTGATGCTTGGAAGGTCAGCTGACATCTTGCATTTGATTTACCAATATGGAGTTCTAGCTGGACATCTGATACACAAACACAGGGAACCAAAGCTTCAGAACCTGTTACTGCTTTGGACTCAGCCCCACCCCATGCTGGTCTCCAAATGGTTAAAGTCCTACTGGTCTCTACAATCTGTCTGTCATAGACAGCTTCCCCAGGCTGAGTGATCCACCTTCCTCTGAATCCTACTTTATACATTCCATCCTCAAGACATGCATCCCTGCGTCTGTTCTATTTTAGCAATTTATGTGCATGGCATATCTTCTTTTCAATCATAAATAACTTGAGGGCCCTAGCTCTGCACTTTACACATAATAGGTGCTCAGTAAACACCTCGGAAAATGAATGAACTGCCGCTTAAAACATACTAAAATACACGGACCTACCCTCTGACCTGTCCAGATCTCCCTTACGGAGCTGCGCCTTGTGTTCAGGAGGGCTGCCCTGTTGCTGAATACTTTTGGTTATACAGTACTGTGGTGTGATTTCTGGAGACTGAATATACCCAAACTTCAGCCCACTTTCAGTGTGGGGTTGAGACCCACACTTTCCTGAAATAGATGAGTCTCGGTCGCTCTCATTAGTACCATGCTTTGTAATGATCTTAAAGCTCTTTCAAGTGCGAAATACACTCCACGCACAGTTTTGTAAGCTCTTTGAGAGCAGGAATTGTTCCTCTTTTGTTAACGTAATTGTTGCTCGCATATCACCTGGTAAGGATCTCTGTCCACACTGGGCAAACATCGACTAAGCATATCATTTTATGTTAACACAGTTAGATATGAAGCTCTCCCTTCCAAGGAATCCCTTTAATCAACAGCGGCTGAGTCAGGTCACCAGACTCAACATACACCTTTCTTTACCTGCCTGCTACGAGCCAAAGAGTTGACCCTACGAGCCAAAGGGTTCATTTTCCCCTGCCTAGAGTTAGCAATTTTGGTTACTTCTTTTCCAGGAAGAAACCAAAATATCTGGGCTGAAATAGATTTACATACAGTTTGGAAACTAAGATTGCAATGACGGATTCTGTTTGTTAAAAACACCCTGATAGGCAGCCTTCTGCATAGAGGTAAACTGTCCATTCCCATGAGTTCTTTGCTCCTTCCTCTACAAGAATCCATTTACTCTGGTTCATTTACAGACGGTTACTGTGGTTTTTCCAGGAAACTGCTGCCTGACGAGGGAGGCAAATTTTCTTGTGTACAAAATTAAGGACCATTTGTACAGAAACAGACATGAGTAACAGACTATAAGCCACATTAATGTCCTTATGACTATACCTGGGCCTTCCCAACAACGGCGCAGTGTTGCCAAACTCGCTTTACTTTGTGTTGGCAGAGCCGGAGCCATAATATATAGTTCTTTTTGCCTTGGCATCGAGGCTGGCACTCCTGCCAGAATCTACTCTAAAGGAAATGGGCGAGAGACAATAAATCTATTCAAACACACTAGCAATTTCTTCCAGTGGGGCTTTTTCGATTTCTAAATTAACACAAACTTTAAAACCACCTATTTTAGGGAGTGGGGATCTATTTTCCAAAAGAAATATCAATGGATTTCTGACATCTGTTCCCAACAAGATATGTTATATTGCCAGGTTTTTGAGGAGAAGGTGTTCAGAAAGGAAAAAAAAAAAAAATCCACAGAGAGGTGTCTCCCTTTCAAAAGGATATAAACACACAATATAGTTGATTGGCTTCATTCAGTCAGCTGTTTTACCTGGGGGCTTTAGTACTTCCGTAAACTTACGCTACTGCTGCGCTGCTGTCCCACTGGTTCTATGCATTGTTATTTATGACCATGTGTCTTTGTGAGCAAATACAAAGATATAGTTTCTAGCAGCAAACCTTACATCTTCCAAAAAGCAAAACCAAAAAATCCTTGAAGGACCACCTATAAAAAGCAAAACTTGTTTGTTAACACAAAGTTCAATATTTGCCTGGGTTGGCACAAAATCCTTCTTGGAGGGGAAGAGAGAGGAGGTGGATATTTCTGGTTTTAGGAGGCAAAATTTCAGGTAAACCACAATGAAGGTACTTGTATGCGCTTCTGAATTTTAGAGAGTAGAGCCCCCTGCTGGCTGAAGGAGCCAGAGCCTTGAATGGACACAATGGCGGTCATTTTGAGACTCCCTGCTTTCCCCAGTTCATTCATTCATGCAGCGGATATTTGCTGAGGCTTACTATGTGCCAGGCACTGTTCTAGGCTCTGGGGATAATCTGTTAAAGAAGACAGACAGGTCTTTGCCTTATTGGGGTTTACATTATAAAAGGAGAAACAGAAAATAAAGAAATAACTATAAAATATAACGTCAAGTAGAGTTGATACTATCATACAAGCTATGAATCACAACAGAGCAGGGGAAGGAAGCGGAGAATGATAGTAGGAGGATGCTATTTTAGACAGAGGAGGAACACTGAACGAAATGAAGAGAAGGAGAAAGGAAAGGAGGGAAGAGGGGAGGAAAGTCGGTGGGAGGAGCTGCGGGGCAAGGGGCGGAGCAAGTGTGAGAGCAGGGGCGTGGGCGGGGCGGGGCGGGGATGTTGCGGGGAGGCATGGGCATGTTAGCAGTACAGAAGGCCAGGGCTGCTGAGTGTGGAGGTTGAGAGTTATAAAGAAGCCTGGTGATGCAGAGCCTTACATGGTGATAATTTTTTATTTTACAGGAATCCACTGGAGAGATTTGAACAGGGAATTAATTAAATCTGCTTTCCATTTTAAATAGGTCATTCTGTGTGCCGCATGGAGAATTAACTGCAAGTGTGAAATCTGAGAGTCCCATTAGGAGGCCATTGATGTGGTATTTCAAACAACTCAATCAATGAATTGCACCAGATTCCTGTTATTTACAATGAGGTTCAGAGAAGAGTAAGACATGATCTCTGCCCTCAGAAGGCTTTCAATTAACTTGGGGAAATAAGATATACACTCGTCCCAAATTAATCTTACAGGAAATAGGAGGCAGTGAGTGATTGTTAAGCCTCTTATACAGGAGTGATAATGACGAAGATGAGGAAGATAATGTGACCAGCAACCAAGCACCAGCTTGAGACAGTTGAGCGTAATGGTTAAGAGCACAAGCTCTAGGGCCAGGCCGCTGGGGTTCATAATTCTGGTGATGCCACTTACTAGCTGTGTGACCTCTAACATGTTACTAACCTCTCTACGCCTCAATTTTCTCATCTGTAGAATGGGTCTGGTAATTGTACCTATCTCACAGCGTTGTGAGAAATAAATGTGTTAATGTTATGCATAATATGCTTAGATCAGTGCCAGGCACTTTATATAATAAATACCACGGAAATGGAAGGAATGTCTCCAAAGTCTTTATTACTGCAGTAGTTCAGATGTGATGTGATAAGGACTGGAACAAATATCGGTTGTGGAAATAGAACAAAAAGGACAGATATTTCTGTCAGATGAACTTAGAAGGTTTGGTGACGATGAGAAGGTAACTGAGGCATAGGAAGGGGTTCCAAATGAACAGGAGATCTCAAGCACAATGATTAGGAAGATACGAAAGTGGGGAGAAAAAGGGAAGTTGGGGGATTGGTTTCAGAACCAGGGCAAGCTGGATTTGAGGCACGCTGAGTTTGAAGTGGACAGGTGATTCGAAACGCCAGACTGGAGCTCAGAAGAGAGATCAGGGGGATCCCTGCAGATTGGGACCCTCCCTGTGGGCGCTGTCTTTGAAGCCATGGAGATGATGGAGATAACCAAGAGAAATGGCTGAAGGAAGACCTCTAAGAATGAAATTCAGGAGAGGTGGCCATAGTTCTGGATTAGGAAAGAGGTCCAAGAGAGGGAGGCATCGGACTGTCAGGAAGAGATGCATATTATTATATTTTAGTAAGAATATTGAGAAAGATGGAGAAGTTACTGTCAAATGCTACTAAAAAATGAAGGATGATTAAGGATGCCTCTGGATGAGGTAATTATGAAGTCATTGATGGAGTCGAAGAAGGGTTTCCAAAGTGCAGTTTATCCTGGGGACCCCTGCTAAATGCCTGTCATGGATGCTGAGCTGTGCCACCTAGATTTCCCCATCAGGACTCAAGGTGTTCTTCCCCCAGGTTAGGCTGCAGGCTCACGGCTCCCAGCTGCCTGGCTGAGGACAGCCAGCTTGTCCACGGTCAGCGCCCTGTCCTGGTATCTCTGAGCAGCTCGCATCAATGACTTGGGGGTAAAAAGGCCCAGTCCTTTCCCCCAAACAGGGACAACTCAGGGGGCCGTTCCAACTTCAGAGCTCACTGTGGAATCAGCCGAGGCTGAGTCACGACACACTGCGACTGCATTGCCGCCACCTCCTCTTGCCCAGTCTTGTTACCGTCCCTTCCCCATGCAGTGTTGACACCAATGAGAAGAAAGGAATCCCAGGACACTGCAAGCACAGTGTGCTGTCTCTGAGTGAGAGCTGCTTCACCAGACAGCCAGCGGCCACAGTGTGTTATAAAAGTCAATAAAAATGAAAGTGATAACATCAGGGAAGAGTTTGACACAAAGAGATCAATATAGAAATAGTATTTAACAGATGAATGAAAACAGTCTTTTAGAAATAGGAATTCTGCAATTTAAAGGAGTCAGCTCTGAGGAAAGAGAGTAGGAATGGGCTTTTCTCCAGGATCCAAAACCCATCAGACTTGCAAAAATGAGCTGGTGCCACTTACCTTTGGTGCAAATAGAGTGCCGGGTTTCCTAACCCGATTGATGGTGCTGTCACCCGTATGACCTCCCAATCTCTTTTAATCTCCACACTCTTGTCACTTTGCTGCCATCTGGAGAGAGGATTAATTTCATTTGTCCCCCAAGGAGATTAATGTATCCAATTGAATTCCGGCACACAGAGGGATACCATTCCCTGACCCATCTGCACCATCCATGCACGGGGTGCAAAAGCCCCTTCCGCTGCTCCCAAGAAACTCTGAGACACTGGAGAGACGATGCCTGCAAAGCTCCCCTGCATAGTGGGCCATCTCTCCAGTCTCCCCAGAGTAGAGAGATCTCACCGTAAAACCAGGCAGTGGGTGGGATTACAGTTAAGTAAAAGAATGTTCCTTCATGCAACCAGTCATGGAAGGCAGGGATCACGCCTGTTTGCTCACAACTGCACCCCCGAGGAACCAGTGAAGTGTCAAAACACATAGTAAGTGCTTGATTGTTGAGTGAATGACTTAAAAACCAGTGCAAGGCAGATTACTAGTGAGGTAAATAATATGATCAGTAAATCTGGATTATAAAGTTTGGCTCCTTGTAAATTCTGCCTTTGCTGGACTCCTCTTCCCATCACGTGTAAATATCTAACTCCATAGCTCCCTCAGGGACCAAGGTGCTCATGGTAGATACTTAATAAAAGCTCTTTGGATTGAGGTAAATGACAATAAAACCTCATTGGTGGAGGCCCCAATGCCTAGGCTCTTATAAAAAGCCATATTATTGGTGCAAATACCTCAGGAGAAGGGGAATTATTGAGCACAGACAGTATGTAAGTCACAAGGAAGAGAAAGACAGGGAGAATTTCTAATGATGAGAAGTAAGGAAACCAAAGGGTAAGAGTCTAAGGAAAATGATCGATGTTCCACATTAATAGAACTATTCTGTTTAAAGCTGCAAAAGTTGGCCTGCAGGAACTCCATGAAATTTGCTGTCTCAATGAATCCCCACAAAGTGAAAATAATTCATGCTAGCTGTTCTCCTTGCCATTCGAAGGATTTTCTTATGTGACCCTCTCAATAACCCCGTGTTGGGTTTACTAGTACTGCCATCCCCATTTTACGGATGAGGAAACTGAGGCTGGAGAAGTTAAGTAATTTGCCTAAGGTGGCACAGCTGGTAAGTGGAGCTGTGGATATTTGAATCTGGACAGTTTGACTCTGGGGGCCATGCTCTTAGCCTCCTCACTATACTGCTTTCAACAAGGACAAATATGCCACCTTCTTTCCCCCTCAACCTATAGTTAAGTTCAGTATTATCTGGTCTTTAGAAAAAGTGCTCTTGGAGAACCACCATATGACACTTTATTTAAAGTGCAGTTAAGGCCGGGTGCAGTGGCTCACACCTGTAGTCGTAGCACTCTGGGAGGCTGAGGCGGGAGGATCACTTGAGGTCAGGAGTTCAAGACCAGCCTGAGCAAGAGTGAGACCCTGTCTCTACTAAAAATAGATGAAATTAGCTGGGCATGGTGGCACGCGCCTGTAGTCTCAGTTTCTTGGGAGGCGAGGCAGGAGGATTGCTTGCGCCCAGGAGTTAGAGGTTTCTGTGATTTAGGCTGATGCCACGACACTCTAGCCCAGGCAACAGAGCAAGACTCTGCCTCAAAATTAAATAAATAAATAAATTAATTAATTAATAAGTGAAGTTATTATCTAAGACTCTACCTCAACATTGTGGTTCCTAAGGAACAGTATTTTTAACAATATGGATGTTTAAAACAAAACTGTGGACCATATTTGAGAGTAACGGAGTTTTTTGTCTGTTCACATGGCAGGCATTTAAAAATATTTGTTGAACTTGTGGTTGAACCAAAATGAGATAAACAACATCCCCTACCTGGGTCCCACATAGACTTTATGGCACCATTGAGATCCCACCTCCATGGCATGATTTCTTGGGAGAACCCACATGACTAAGATCTCACCTCCCATTTGCCTTGATATTTATATAGGAATCATCCTTTGAGCAGCTTTATGAAGGTTAAAGAAAATCACATGACTTGCTAAAGGAAGAAATAAATAGAACGAGAACAGAGATCTTCTCAATTGGCCAAGGAAAGATGAAGGTGTAGTAGTTTTCTTAGCCCCATGAGGCCAAGTTTAAGAGTTGCTTCCTTAATCATTTGATGATTTTGCATTTGCATATTGAGTCAAGATTGCCTCATGGTTAAGAGACATGTGCTGAACGATCAGGCTTGGGCATGTTTTTTAACCCCTCTGAGGCTTAGTTTCCCCATAGGTAGAATTTGGGTAATATAGTAACCATCTGTATCTGTCAGGTTCCAGCAGGAAAGAAGAAACCACTCCAGGCATTTCGAAGAGAGGGTATTTACTATGTGGAATTGGTTGCCTAGGGGATGGAAGGGCTGAGAAGCCAAATGGATGGAAGACAACCTGTGGATTAGCTGCATCAGGAAGCCACTACCACACACAAGGCTGCAGAGACAACCAGAGCAGGAGGTGATACCAGAGGCCAGAAGCCAGGGCTAGTAGGGAAGCTAGATCCATGGAGGGGACACAGCTGCCACTGGAGCCAGCTCAAGGAAGGGATAAATACCCTCATTCATCCCTTTCTGCCCTCCAGCCTTTGCCATCACCTCTTAATGGCTGAACCTAGTGAGAAGCCAGGGAGCCTTTGAAATGTCGAGCTCCTGTGACACAGAGCAGAATAGAAAAGGGGCAGAGAATGGAACTGAGAGCAGATAGACAAATCGCCAGCTCACAACCTTGTCTCTGGCATGTAGTAGTGCTTAATGAAAGTTATCATTGTTATTATCTACAACAGGCCCTGGGCTGGGGTAATAAAAAAGACACAGATTCTGCCACCAAACAGAAGCCAATCTAGTCATAGGAGCCCATAGTCCATCTTTTTAGCTAAGACACATTCCATGGGCCCCTGAAGTGAGTCTTCTAGCAGACTTTATCCCACCATATTGGTTCAGGTAACCAACTTCAGAACATGAATATTATCCCGTCAGGCATCAATGATTCTGGAAAAGAACAGGCCAATATTGGCCTATCAATGTTTTCTCTCCTAAAATAAAGGGGTCATTAAAAAATGCAAAATATTTTTGTGTAACATACAGAATGATCTCAATAAAACAGTCATTGGCTCACTCATCTTACCTGATAACGGGCTGATTTAGTGAGTGTATCACTTATATAGCTGACAGCATGTCTGATTTTAAAGTATTTGATGCTTTCCTTAAAAAGCAATGGATTGGCCGGGCACGGTGGCTCATGCCTGTAATCCTAGCACTCTGGGAGGCCAAGGCGGGAGGATTGCTTGAGCTCAGGAGTTCGAGATCAGCCTGAGCAAGAGTGATACCCCTGTCTCTACTAAAAATTAGAAAGAAATTAATCGGACAACTAAAAATATATAGAAAAAATTAGCCAGGCGTGGTGGCACATGCCTGTAGTCCCAGGTACTTGGGGGGCCGAGGCAGAAGGATCGCTTGACCCCAAGAATTTGAGGTTGCTGTGAGCTACGATGATGCCACGGCACTCTAGCCCGGGCAAAAGAGTGAGACTCTGTCTCAAAAAAAAAAAAAAAAAAGGAAAATGCAATGGCTTTACCATTGGAAACTCATTTTAAGAATTTTTTTAAGAAAGAATTTTCTCAAATAAAACAGGCTCCTCGCACTGAGGACATGAAACCTTGGATGAAGGGGTTTATGACTCTGGTCATTAGCAGAGTCCATGAATGCTGCCAATTACAGACCAAGAAATTTTGTCTCTCCCTCTCTTCCTTTTTATCTCTGGCCTTGGAGTCACAGAATATTAGAGCTGGAACCCTGAAAACACAATAACATGTTTAGCTAAGATGTAGAAACTACTCTGAAAACGCCAACGCCAAGTTCTGCTGACATTCATAGTTTATAGAAGGATAAAGTGGAAATTGGGATAGTAACTTGACCATGGCAATGGGGCCCAACTGCACCAGGAAAGCATTCAGTATTCCTGCCTTCTCGTCCTGTCTTCATCTACTTGGGGACATGTAGAAAATTGGCTGTGAGCAAGATTTATACTCTTTGCTTTTGAAGTAATGATGCCATCTTAAATATCAGACATTCTGGAGCATTTTAATTAGGAAAGACACCAGAAGGTATAATCTGTATCTTCTGTAGGATGACCAAATAAAATAGCTGAGAGCTTTAATCTCATCTTTAAAGAATATGAATGAAAATAATATTTTACACAAAGAAATAAAGGGGAAAGATGGAATGAGGCTCCAGAATTACAGGTAAAGTCTAGCTAGATTAATGGCCTCTTTCCTAGACAAAGTGAATAAGTTTGACAACTCAGTGAGTCAGAAGTTGTCAAAGACAGTGGAATGACTTTACCATTCTCAATGCTGATCAAAAACCTTCCAAAAAGGAGAGTTCCTGGACACAACAAATTTCATTCTGATACTGTTTCCTGGTTCTGTCTTTCTGGTCCTGGGTATAAATGATGTCGCAAGTCCCATTAGTTAGGCATGAGCTACTGCCAGCCCATAATTACAAATGCCTCCCCTCCCAGCATTCTGTTGCATCGAGCTGTCAGTGAGTTTCATCTCCAAATTGTAATGGCACTATTTGCTTTATTTGGTCTTAGGTGATACAGGATGGATGTCCTTCTAGAAAAGCATGTGCATTTAAGATGGCAGAGCAAGAATGATTTATATGGGGAATAACTCCTTAGTCTGTCAGAAACCTGGCAGAATCTTTCTGGGAAACTAATTGCAGCCAGTTCCTTCCGCAGCTCAGAAATGAACTATCGGCATCTCTGCCAGCCATCATAAGATACAATCTACCAACCGTAAGAAGACAGGAAACCAGATTCCTCGTTCTCAACACTTGTGCATGCCTGATAATGCTAAGTCACTCGTAAGCCAATTATTGAGATTTGAACGTCCCCTTGGCAAACATTCACTAATTTCCTTTAATCACTACAAAAATCACATTACCTTTCTGAATATTTATTGTGCGCACAAAAATCATTTTTATCCTGCAGCCGCCCCGGCACAGCTGCTATGAATGTCAGGTCTGAGACGCCCTTGTGTTTTCATAAAGGGCATGGAACAGGTTGCTGGTTCAATGGGAAATGGGTGAGGAAATGATCTGTCCTAAACATCAGAGACGTTTTGAGTTCAGAGTTACCCTGTTCACTGAACGTTCTCACTGTTTTCTTCATCATGGTTCTTTCTCTCCTGTCTCCTCCCCTTGACCACCCTTCCATTAGTACGAGAAACACGCTGAACTTCCTGCCTGTCCACGAAAGCTAAGAGAAGGGGCACAGTGCAGAGCACGTCTCCCTGCAAGACCTGGAGCCTTCAGAATATCTCTGGGAGAGGCCCAAATTCAATCCTGTCTGATTATCTAAACCAGTAGTTACCAAGGAGTGGTGATTTCTTTTTCCCCCGGAGACATTTGTAATGTCTGGAGACATTTTTGGTTGTTACAACCGGGGGCAGGGGTGTTATTGGCATCTAGTGGGTAGAAACCAAGGATTCTGCTAAACATCCTACTATGCATAGCACAGGCCCAGTAACAATGAATGGTCTGACCCAAAATGTCAATAGTGCCAAGGCTGAGAAACCCTGACTGAGATTTTAATCAAGGTTTGCACCTAAGAGAATTTAGGCAAGTAGCTCTCTCTTGCAATTGGCACGAATCCCACATGGAAGCTTACACCCCAAGCAGAAGCTCTGTTTAGGCCCTACATTTGCCTGATTCAGCAGATCACACTTTAATCATGTAATTCAATTTTTCCTCATTTTTTTAATGTTATTTGGGCCCTTTAATATAATTTGGCAAGCTATTATAGTTGTTACAGCTGCTAGTTTTGCCCTCAATACTGATTTCACTTATGACCTCAGCCGGAATAAGATTTAAAGTTTGAGATGATGTAAGTGAATAAGGATTATTAGATTTATTCGTATGGCAATTTAAATAAGAAACTGCCTGGCTTAGAATAAGTGGTAAATGAAAAATGCTAGTGATTTATAGACCTGTCCATTTTAAAGATTTATATGATGTGTGGGATGATTAAGTAAGAGACAGGCCTGATTATATGAAATATGTAATTTTTGTAAATGCAATATTGGAAGCAAGCTGCTAAACAGTGCTGCATAGCAACTCTCAGCAAAGCAATTTTTATTACACGATTATTGTAAACTGGTATGCAGAGTCATGTGTGAATCACACACGGAGTCCTTGCTCTAATTCTGTTTAGCCGGATGGGAGTGTGTTCACAGGAAATATATCTAACTTCAGCCTTGAAACATCAGTTATATCAGTACCCCAAAAGGCAGGGCAGGCTGGGGATTTCGGACTGTCAGGCCTGAGCAATCCTCTCTTCTGTAAACGACGTGGCCATCCTGCTCAGGTCTCAGCACCCCAACTTATGAAATGGAGATGATCCATTTGTCGTATTTTAGTGACATATTTTGGGGGAAATACTCAGGACTCCAAAATAGTGCAATCAGAAAAAGAAATGCAAGACACTGTGATATAGTTTCCTTTCCCCAGCATGAATCCTCTTCTTATTAGGGTAGTACACAGAGCCTGAAAACCCAGCAGGCTTGGGGTGATTCACCCATTTCTCAGGTTGCCTTCTCCTTTCCAGAGCCTCAGAATCCTATGCAGAGAGTCGAAGCTAGCTGCCTCCCCTGAGGTTTGTATATAGCTCTAAAGTCAGAACAAAGATGGCGTGCAGGAATGAGCAATAGCAGTCTTATCTCTTGGGAGTGGGGAATATATAAGAAATATTATTAGTATTTAAATTATTTTGACAGCTGCTTGGTTCAAACAAAAAAACAAAACACCTGTCTTAGGGGAGCAGTGAGACCTGGATAATAGTTGTATGTGGTCCACAAACTGGGTGTAAGAACTTGGGTAAGTTGTCCGCCTCTGTAAATTCAGGCTCATAACTCCTTTAGCCACATCTCAGCGTTGGTATGAGGTGCCAAAGGGATAATTGAAAGGAAAGCCGTTTACAAAGCATAAGGCAAAGCTTTAGAAGACAGAACAGAGGCCAAAGCAAGAAACACCTTCATTCACAGACATTTATGGAAGCCCTGGAACCCTGCTGAGCCTTAGGGTTGGCAAGAGGAGCAAGCCACCCAGTCCTTGGGAAGCTCATGGCTGAGTTTGGGGGTGATCTAAACTCTAAACACTGCAGTGTTTATACAAGAGATTAAGTGCAGAGAGTGAGCTTAATTCAACAGTGGGCAGGGCGGGATGGGGCAGGCAGCTAGTAGCAAAGTAGAAAATTCCGGGAAAGAAATAACATTGAAACTTGCTCTTGCAGAATGTAGAAGAATTAGACAAACAGAAGGGGATTCCCAGTCAATCCAGATGTATGACCATGCTGGCCCTGAGACCACCATGAGGAGGTGGAGGAATTACCAACATGTAGGAACCAGGAACACACATATTAGTCAAACTTCCTGGAGGAAAGTGACATAATGTTCTGCAGATCTAGAAACTTTTGAGGTGGCAGGGATCAGAAACTCTTCCTTAAATTCTAGGCTCATATTGAAATTCAGTATCCTTCATTAAATATATGGAATCTTTAATCAATTATAACCATCATACCATTCTTTCTCTGATATAATGTTTGTATCAGTTACTGATCAAATATAATACTTTTTAACTTTTAATGTAGCCATGGATTTTAATAAATAATCAGAATTCCCCAATACAGAGATTTTAATAAGATAAATATTTTCTTTCATTTAAACAGTAAATGTTTTGGTCCAGAATCCTGATGAACTGATTATTATTTCTGAAAGACTCATGTTGCCCATCTTGATTAAATGTGATAGCATAAAGAAAGAAGTAATTTTATTTAGGCCAAACGAATTGAATTTTTAAAATCCAAAAAATATCTAATCAGTTAGCTTAGGATTTATTTAATAACCTAAAAATCTTACGTCCATCTTCTCCAAAATGAAGACAATAATAACAACAGGAAACCCAGGCTGTCAGATTATGGTTATCTGTACTCAGAAAGGAGAAATATTTTTAGCTGCTAACTGAAGACACAGTATAAAGAAAAACTATAGGTCAAGATGGAGAAGAGCAAATTAAATAATAAGATGCATTTGTTTGTTTGAACTTTATCCCCATTCCTTTTTAAAAACCTATTTGTCCAGCAAAGGTAGGTTTTAGATTTATTTTCTGACTACTACATTAACAGATACCCTAACACCTTCCTGATCAGTTTTATGAATTAATAAGGCTATCAAGGTTTGAGAAAGCTTTTATATGCCACCTGATATTGATGCCATCTATAAAAAGACGACCAACTGAGCACCTGATATCCAGTAAAGGCAGGTTCAAAAATTGCAGTCTTAAGAAAGATAATGGAATGACCATGACCTCAACTACTTTGAGCTAAATAGCAACTGTCAACTCCTGATAGCAGTATTTGACCTCAGAGGCAGGTGACAGAAACCAACCTGAAACAGCCATTTTCTCAAATTCTGTTAAGGATAATAAACCGTGGTGGGGGAAATCACCCACCCTCTTGTAATCAATGAGCGCAATTTGAGCAGAAGGCAGCAGGTGGAGAAATTCTGGGAGTTTGTGTATTTATATTGAGGATCCACTAGTTTCGGCTGGGTTTTTTGTTATTGTTGTGATTTTGCTTTGTTTTGATCATTTTTAGTTCTTCTCATGGAAAATGTCAACATACATAAAAGTAGAGAGAACAGCATAATAAACCCCCACCATGGAGCTGCGACAATTACCAACACAGGGCCACTCTCCACTCAGAGATCATATCCTTTCATCCGTAAATTTTAAATAAATATTTAAGTGCGTATTTCTAAAATATCTAAGTATACATTTCCAAAAATAAAGATTTTCTTAAAACACCAATCCAAAACCATTATCGCTACTAAATATTAACAATAACTCTAATTTTATCAAATGTCCAGTCAATGTTTACTTTTCGCAATTGCCTTCTAAATACTTCTTACAAATAAGGTCTTCATGAGGTCCACATGTAGCAATTGGCTGCTATGTCCCTTGAGTCTTTTTCTAGTGTAAGGTTCCCTCCCGCACACTTTTATTTTCCTGATTATTCATTTATTGAAGACATGAAGTCATTTGGCCTAGGGTTTCCCACATTTTGGGCTTTGCGCCCCCATGGCCTATCATTTTCTGGGAAGTGGTAGTTGGATGGCGGCTCCATTAGATTCAGGCATGATGTTTTGACAAGACTACTTTAGTGGAGGGGTCATGGCCTTCCACGAGAAGGGTCCTGGTGTCTGCTTGTCTGTTTTTATGATGTTAGTGGCCATTGATGATCCATGGGCTCTGGTAATGTAGACTGTTTAGGGGAAACCATTGAACCAAAACATAAAAAAGGTTTTGTTTTTGTTTTTGTTTTTTAAAAAAAAATTAATAAAAATACTTTTCCTCTGTGCTAGGCACTGTCTTACAGCATACAGTGCCTCCTCCCCATGAGGATGGTCATGGGGGCGGGTTTGAAGCCAGCATGTGAGCCTCCCAAGCCCATTCTCTTAGCTACACAGAAACAAATCACCTTGAGAGGCATATGGGCTACAGAGGAGAGGCCCTTTTTTTTTTTTTTTGAGAAAGAGTCTCACTGGCTTGCCTGGGGCGAGTGCCGTGGCCTCAGCCTAGCTCACAGCAACCTCAAACACCTGGGCTCAAGTGATCCTACTGTATCAGCCTCCCGAGTAGTTGGGACTACAGGTATGTGCCACCACGCCCGGCTAATTTTTTTTCTATATATATTTTTAGCTGTCCAATTAATTTCTTTCTATTTTTTGGTAGAGACGGGGTCTCGCTCTTGCTCAGGCTGGTCTCGAACTCCTGAGCTCAGAACTATCCACCCACCTTGGCC